>JAJIBD010015788.1:17500-22286 GCA_021461705.1 Cryptotis parvus | reverse complement strand
GGAGGTTGAGTCAAGAAATCTCAACTATATCCAGTCCTCTGACTTAAAATCGAACAGAGCAAGGAGAGGTCTCATCACGAGCTCTTTTTATTATACTTCTCACTGTTTTCCTTCAAAAATCTGTCAAAAATCTGTTAAAATGTTTTATGGAGTGTAATTAAAGCACATAAATACACATTCAGTTATTTACAAAGCATCAACGTACTCAGAAAAGGGTCTATTTTTTGGTCTCTTTCCTGCCTTTCCAGTTTTGGATCAAGGATGGGGGTCAGCGGTGGAGGAAGGTTCAGGCTGAATTGTCTTTAGGGGTCCTGGGTTCCTCTTTCACTGTTCATTCAAGGAAAAATAATAAATAAATAACACATGGCTGTTTGTTTCCTCAAGGCAAAGAACATTTCTGGAAGGCAGCCAACAGGGAGAAAACGTGCCCTGGATGGATGTTATCGATGGATAATGGTTGTTTAAACATGTACAAGCCTCCGAGGTTAGGTCAGACAGAGAAGCGAAGAGTATAATAATAATTATTATTGGAAATGTGTTACCAGCCTAGAACTGAGCATTGCATGTAGGCAAAGGGATATATATGATAACCTCTAAATGTATGTATGGCAAGCCACAATGTAGGAGGGAAGAGGGAGAGGGAGAGAGAGAGAGACAGAGACAGAGATAGAGACAGACACAGAGACAGAGAGAAACAGAGAGACAGAGAGAGACAGAGAGAGAGAGAGGCAAAGTGTCTGCTATAGAGGCATCTGGGGTAGGGGAAAGAATCAGGGGACATTGGTGGTGGGGAAATGGGCACTGGTGGAGGGGCGGTGCTGGATCACGCTATGCCTGAAACCCAACCATGACCAGCTTTGTAATTGTATATCTCACGGTGGTATAATAAAAAAATTTAAATAAAATAAAATAAAAAGCACAAGCCTCCGTCCTGTATTCTATCGAAACACACCGCCTTTGCAAAACCAGAAAGTATTCAAGAATGTTCTGGCTTCACTGAGGAGAAGAATAAGGTTGGAAATAAAAAAAAAAAAAGAGAATATTTACAAAATATACCCAGAGGTTGGCATCTAACATGCATATAAGGAAACCCGTGACGGTGTAGCTTTACTCAGAGTGACGTTTTCCCTCACGACTGACCCAAATATGGGCTGACTATCACCTCCAAAGATGCGGGTTGCAGTTTGCAAAGACCAGAGACAGGTGCTGGGACTAATCAGCACTTTGGGAGTTTTTCAGCAGCAATTGCAAAGGTCTTAGTGCTTCCTTTATCAATGGGCAGAGAGAGATGATGAGACGTTAGCACCTGTCCACATGTGGTTAAACCTCCAATGGAGACAGGTGTACAAGAAACACACCTTGTACACCTGTGAGGGCTCCTTTAAGACTTAAAGGCATAGTGTCCTAATTAAGAGACAGTTGGAAGAAATGTTGACCAGGTTCATTGAGGCTGGGGTCTCAGCCTGGCTGGCAAAGTGAGCTGGAGGAGCAGAGCCGGGCAGGCAGAAAGTTAGAGCAACAAAGAGAAGCATTGGCTGAGCTTTGCCTAAGGGCAGTGCTGGAGATAATATGAAGGATCTTTTTTTTTTAATTTTTTAAAAAATATTTTATTATAACACGGTTAGATATACAATTACAAGATGTGCATGTTTGAGTTTCCAACGGTGTTCCAGCACCCATCCCTCCACCCGTGCCCATCTCCCATCACCAATGTCCCCACCTTCCTCCCCTTCAAAGACTTCTTTTAACCTAAGAAGGGGGGGGAATGTTATCAAAACCCACATCATAAGTGTAGCATGAACATTACAGAAGTTTATATTACAGACATAGATAGCTAAATAATAAAATGCAAAGCAGAATAACATGTAAAACAAAATTAAAACACATATAGCATAAAATATATTTAGAATATAATTATTCTCTTAACAATATAATAATGCTACAATAATATAACACATATAGCATAGTGAGAAGACTCTTAAAGGGAGCTCAGAACCTCCGCACTGGTTCTGTACCTGGTACCGTCCGTTACTCAGACTCACAGCTATTAACTGACAGGTTCCCTGTCTTTTTAGAATTCAGGCATAAAATGTCAAAGGTTTACAATATGCATTTATGGAATACAGTTAAAATGACTGACACCTCCAGCACTGAAAATGATGTATTTCTTCCCAACCGGCCCTTATCGTTTAAGAGTTGTGTCATAAAATAGTTGAGTGGAAAATCAGAATTTTAAGAATAAAGCAATTGTAAAAATCAGCATGAGATAAAAAGGGCTAATGATAATATAAATAATTCTATGTTTTGTTTAAATATTTTAGATTTGTAAACCGTACATATACCATACTCACATAATTTTTAAAGTCTATGCAAACCAGATTCTCATCTAAGCTCCTGGTTATCTTCTTTTTCTTCTTGACTTTAAAAAGGTTATTAATAGTCCAGAGTGATAGTAGAGCAGGGAGGGCATTTGCCTTGCACGGGGCCAACCTGGTTCCATCCCCAGCATCCCATAGGGTCCCCTGAGCACCCCAGGAGTAATTCCTGAGTGCAGAGCCAGGAGCAACCCCTGAGCATCTCTGGGTATGACCCAAAATGAAAAAAAAAACATTTAAAAAATAAAAAGGTTCTCAATTAAATATCCTTAAATATTTTTCATTAGGATGAGTATTTTATTAATGTCATCACCAGAAATTCTCTCAATGAAAGTAGTAAACATGTTCACTATTTGGGAAAATGGAATTCTTTATACTTTATTAAGCAACTATTAATATAACTTATAAATGGAGTGTGAACCACTTGTATCACGTGTATCACTTGTCTTCCCGTTGATCATAGATTTGCTCTAAGCGGGCACCAGGAATGTCTCCATGCGTTGGGAATGAGGTCCATGATTGTGAGTGTTTCTGGCATGTTGCATACACCACGGGGAGCTTGCCAGGCTCTGCCGTGGCTCTGGGCTCATCCCAGGGGGCCCAGATCTTTGTCTATGTCAGACCATCCACCACCCAGGGCCCACGGGGCAGAGCCCTGGGTGTAGACAAGCCTGTCTCCTGCCTGCCACCTGCCTACACAGCCGGGCACCTCAGCCACACCTGCAACACCTCGAGGGGTAGTAATACTATGAAATTATGCCCCCAACAATTAATTTTACTAATAGAAACACACAGCAGGTCTTCAAAAAATATCACAACTCTATTTTTTAGTATATTAATTCAAATACCTATGTACTGTGCTTATGAAATACTTGTGGGCAAAATAATTTGTTGATTCTATCATTTTTTTTCTGCAAAAAAACAAAATATGTGATAAAAGATTAGATTAGGGTCCATACACCCTTTACAAAAATTTACAAATTAATTTCCTCTTTTTTTTGTTATTCCATCCTGGGCAGGAGAAATCCTAGAGCGTAGGAAAATCAACTTACTTTAATGGACTGTAAACTTATTTACAAGTTTATACTTGAAGGCTGCTACATGAATTGATGTAATCAAACCCCAGATAATAAAGTTAGCAGGAAGGGCCATTAAATGTCGGATTGAAACAAGACCCACTCCCGTTGCCCAGGGGAAAGAGAGAAGGGAGAGAAAAAATACAGAGTATAGCTGTTTTGTGAATAAAATGCAAACCACAGGACACCTATTCCTTGAGAAATATCACAGGACAAAAATAAAAAAATAGGAACAATCGCCTACCAGCTGGTGTAAAATGCCATATGCCATATTTTCAGAAAGAACCATAAAACATTAATGCCAGTCAGCAATTAATCCAACTTTTATAAAGTCATTGCCAAGTCCCAGGTTCTGTTATTTAAAATATTCACTTCATTAGGGGAAAGACTCCCACATAGACATCTCTATTAGTTGACGCCAAAAAAATAAAAGTACTGGCTAAGTGCAATTTGAGTGACAATACGTCATCCATCAAGAAAAATAGTCTCACAAAGATGAGGTCATGAGTTTATTGCATGTTAACTCTAAAAGTCTCCTTGGGGGTGAAGTATTTGAATTTCTCCATAAGTGGGCAATAGTGTTACGAAAGAGATAAGGACCTCATGGAAGTTTGGAGAAATATCTCTCGCTGTGGGATATTCATGGTATAAATATATCCATATTTATATAGAGAGATATATATGCTGTGGGATATTCATTGTATAAATATATCCATATTTATATATAGAGATATATGCTGTGGGAGATTCCAGATAGCAATATATCCCTATGTCTATGAGATATATATGCTGTGGGATATTCATGGTATAAATATATCCATATTTATATAGAGATATATATGCTGTGGGATATTTATGGTATAAATATAGCCATATTTATATAGAGATATATATGCTGTGGGATATTTAGTGATATAAATATATCCATATTTATATATAGAATTATATATACTGTGGGATATTCATGGTATAAATATATCCGTATTTATATATAGAGATATATATGCTGTGGGATATTTATGGTATAAATATATCCATATTTATATAGAGAGACATATGGTGGGATATTTATGATATAAATATATCCATATTTATATATAGAATATATAGGCTGTGGGATATTCATGGTATAAATATATCCATATTTATATATAGAGATATATAGGCTGTGGGATATTTATGGTATAAATATATCCATATTTATATAGAGAGATATATGCTGTGGGATATTCATGATATAAATATATCCATATTTATATATAGAATTATATATGCTGTGGGATATTCATGATATAAATATATCCATATTTATATATAGAATTATATATGCGCGGG
>JAJIBD010015788.1:0-12500 GCA_021461705.1 Cryptotis parvus | reverse complement strand
AGCTCTCATGGGCATCTTGGTGGAGGGGGCTGAGTGGACCCTTTGGACGTGTGTCCAGTAGCCTCAGCCAGAGGAGATGGGATGGACAGAGGCAAGCACCGTCCAGGCCTCCCGGTCAATGGACAGCTCAGGGAAGCTGCAGGGTCCAAGCACTGATTCTCCCCCACCTCCCCAACATGTGAGTCCGTATTTAATGAAGAGACATTAAGGGCAATTTTTTTTTCCATGCCCAGTGGAAGCTTTCTTTTTTAATTTTTTTATTATACCACGGTGAAACATACAATTACAAAGGTGTTCTAATTGGTTCTTGGTAATACAGTATTCCAGCACCCATCCCTCCACCAGTGCCCCATTTCCACCACCAATGTACCCCTCCCCCTCCCCCCCCCCCCGGCCGCCTTAATAGCAGGTACCCCCGTTTCCTCTCTTTCTCTCTCTCTCTCTGTCTCTGCATCTCTCTCCCTCTTATTTTACACATTGTGGCTAGCCCTGCAGATATTTAGAGTTTATCACTTAAGTCTCTTTGTGTATATTCAGTGGTGAGTTTTAATCTGCCATTACCATTTCCCATATTTATTAAAACACTGGTATCTATTTATATCCTATTAATGAATGCAGTCATTCTATATCTGTCCTTTTCCTTCTGACTAATTTCACTCAGCATGATAGTCTCCATGTCCATCCATTTGCAGGTAAATTTCATAATTTCATCTTTTCTGACAGCCGCATAGTATTCCATAGTGTAGATGAACCACAGTTTCTTTAGCCAGTCCTCTGTTCTCGGGCATTTAGGTTGTTTCCAGATTCTAGCTACAGTGAATAGCGCAGAGATGAATAAAGAAGTACTGATAGTGTTTCTGCTATGTGTTTTTCGGTCTCTCGGGTATATTCCCAGGAGTGCTATTGCTGGATCAAATGGGAGCTCAATATCTAGCTTTCAGAGGAATGCCCATATTGTTTTCCAAAAGGGCTGGACCAGTCGGCACTCCCACCAGCAGTGGATGAGACTCTAAGGGCAATTTTGATCACATCCACAGGCAGAAGGTACCTGAGGAGCAGAGTTCAGGTCAACAGGCACCTAAACAGCTTCTTATTCTATTATTATTATTATTGTTATTATTATAGTAGTAGTAGTAGTAGTAGTAGTAGCAGTAGTAGTATTTGCTTATTCTCTTATTATTATTATATTATTATTATTTTGCTTCTTTGGGCCACACCCAGCAATGCCCAGGGGTCCCCAGGCTCTGCACTCAGGGAATTACTCCTGGGGGGTGCTCAGGGGACCCTATGGGATGCCGTGGATAGAACCAGGTTGGTCACGTGCAAGGCAAAGACCCTCCCCACTATACTCTGACTCCGGCTCCAGTAAGATCATTTTCCCCCTCGAATAATATGTTTTAAACAATCTGAGCTATCACGTGATACAACCTGAGCTATCGCACACTATTTATATTTATAAACACTATTTATATTTCTCAACACACGCTCCCTAGGCATTGGACATTTTACAGAGTAAAAATATAAATAAATTAAGGCCCTATACCCAAATGATGAAACACTATGGATAAATCTATCCTGGGCAGTGTATCGGGCAGTGTATTCCTGAATCAACCAGATGCCATTGGGCTACATTGGCACGTGATAGGGTCCAATGGAAATGTTACTGGTGCCCACTCGAGCAAATCGATGAATACTGGGGTTCAAGTGATCAAGTGATCAAGTGATCAGTGTATGGATGGTATCCCTAGTGTCTTATCATATTGGACTAAGGAATCATATTGTCCTAATTCTGATTAAATAGTGCCTGTGTCTGACTGATGGTCCCTAGGGATTTGGAATAGGCTTGATCTAGAATATATAGCTGCTAAATGGTGACCTATAATAAACTGATTTTTGGCACTAACCTCCTACTCAACATCTCAAAAAATTCCTTTACCATATGCAAAGGCATATAGGCACCATGCGTTGGATGCATGAAGCTATTTCTGGATATAAATAAGCCACGGACAAGAGTGGATTGCCAAATAACAGCTGTGTGATGCCGAGAATTAATCCCCTTTTCGGTACAGAGTGATTGTGTTCAACCATCCACAGTCAAAGGGTCCACCAAGGAGCCCTCCATGGAACCCCAGAAAGCTGAAATCTGGAGATTTTTCTGGTTTTTGATGTGGGGTTATGTGGGGAGCAACATAGGAGGTGGTTGGCCATTATCTTCTCACATCTTAAGTTACACGGTCATCAGATCACTCTTGATCACTTGAATCCCGTTATTCATCGATTTGCTCGGCGGGCGCCAGTAACATTTCCATTGGACCCTATCACGTGCCAATGTAGCCCAATGGCATCTGGCTGATTCAGGAATATGAAGAGCCTCAAACCGTTCCTTCAGGGTCTTAACAAGGAAGGCTGACCACGGTCATCAGATGCTTGGATTATATCCTTTAGTGACTAAGCGGGAACTTGTATCACTTTATCACTTGTCTTCCCGTTGTTCATCGATTTATTCGAGTGGATACCAATAACATCTCCATAAGTGTTGTCACGTGCTAGTGTAGCCCAAGGGTATCTGCTTGCTCCAGGAACATGAAGAGCCTCAAACCATTCCTTCCGGTCATGGGAATGAGGTCTATCATTGTGACTGGGTTTTGGCATATCAAATACAACACGGGTAGCTTGCCAGGCTCTGCCGTGCAGGTGGGATACTCTCGGTAGTAGCCTCTCATCTCAGGACTGTTTATATCATTTGTCTTCCCATTGATCATTGATTTGCTCGAGCGGACACCAGTAACGTCTCCATGCGTTGGGAATAAGGTCCATTATTGTGACTGTTTTTGGCATATCAAATACACCACAGGGAGCTTGCCAGGCTCTGCCGTGGCTCTGGGTTCATCCCAGGGGGCCCAGATCTTTGTCTATGCCAGACCATCCACCATCCAGGGCCCACGGGGCAGAGCCCTGGGTATAGACAAGCCTGTCTCCTCACTGCCACCTGCCAATGCAGCTGGGCACCACAGCCATACCTGGAACACCTCGAGGAGCAGAAATGATAACTCTAAGACAATTAAAATACAGAACTACCATGAAGTAAAGATGACACCATGAAGTAAAGACACCTCAGGATCAAGGGAGAGAAATCTTAGAGTTGTGTGATCCCTGTCTAGTGAATTAGTGGGGACTCACGGAGAGAGAACTTGAATAGGACAAGGTGTCATGTGGTCTGAGCAAGAGGGATGAGGTCGGTCCTGTCAGACTGACCCTAAGCTTCAGGACAGTGATGACCTGACCACTCAGAGAGTGTCAGAGTTGGATGGAGTTGGTAGTGAGTAGGGTGTGGAAAGCACACAAACAAATGTGTTCAGTCACGCTGTGTTAGAGGTGTCTGGAAATTCATGCAGGGTAGGGCGATAAAACATGCACACAAAATGTGTCCACTCAGAGTTGACTGGAATTGGTAGGGAATGAGGTGGGGACACACCCACACAAATGTGTTCAGAGAGTTACACAGTTGACTGGATTAAGTAGGGAGTAAGGTGGGAAAACACACAAATGTGTTCAGTTAGAGTGTCAGAGTTGACTGGAATTTGTGTGGAATGAGGTGGGGACACACCCACACAAATTCGTTCAGTCAGGGACTGTCAGAGTTGACTGGAATTTGTAGTAAGTAGGGTGGGAAAACACACACACAAATGTGTTCAGTCAGAGTGTCATAGATGACTGGAGTTAGAAGGGAATAGGTTGCGGAAACACACAATGTGTTCAGTTAGAGAGTGTTAGAGTTGACTGGATTAGTAGGGGTAAGGTGCGGGAAACACACACAAATGCTTCAGTCAGAGTGTCAGAATTGACTGAAATTTGTAGGGGAATGGGGAATGGGAAAACACATAAATGTGTTCACTCAAAGAGTGTCAGAGTTGACTGGAACTAGTAGGTTATAGGATGGGAAAAACACACACACACAAATGTTTTCAGTCAGAGAGTGATATTTGACAAATTCTATGGAGTAGGGTGAGGAAAACACACACAAATGTGTTCAGTTAGAGAGTGTCAGTTGACTGGAATATGTAGGGAGTGCAGTGGGGAAAAACACAGTGTCGGAGTTGACTCACAAATTTGTAGAGAGCGGGGCAGAGGGAAACACACACAAACATGTTGGTCAGAGTGTCAAAGTTGACTGGTATTTGTAGGAAATGAGGTGGAGATACACAGACAAAAATGTGTTCAGTCAGACAGTGTCAGAGTTGACTAGAATTTGTAGGGAGTAGGGGGAGAAACACACAAATGTGTTGAGCAGAGACAGTCAGAGTGACTGAAGTAGAAAGTCTGGTCGGGTGGGGAAACACACACAAACGTGTCCAGTCAGAGTGTCAGAGGTGACTGGAGTTAGCAGGGAGTAGTTTGGGGAAACACACAAATGTGTTCAGTCAGAGAGTGTCAGGGTTGACTGGAATTTGTAGAGAGTAGGGTGGAAAAATACACACTCAAATATTCAGTCAGAGTATCAGGTTGACTGGGTTAGCAGGGTGTAGGTGAGGAAACACACAAGTGTATTAAGTCAGAGAGTGTCAGCATTGACTGGAATTTGTAGGAATGGAGGGGGAACACATACACACAAATGTGTTCAGTCAGAGCGTGTAGACTTGACTGGAGTTTGTAGGGAGTAGTTTGGGAAACACACACTCAAATGTGTTCAGTCAGAGAGTGTCGAGTTGACTGGATTTAATAGGGAGTGGGTTAGGAAACACACACAACAGTGTTCAGTCAGAGTCTCAGAGTTGACTGGAATTTGTATGGAATGAGGTGGGGACACACCCACACAAGTGTGTTCAGTCAGGGAGTGTCCAAGTTGACTGGAATTTGTAGGGGTACGGTGGGAAACACACACTCAAATGTGTTCAGTCAGGCGTCAGAGGTGACTGGAGTTAGTAGGGAGTAGTTGGGAAACACACACACAAATGTGTTTAGTCAGAGAGTGTCAGAGTTGACTGGATTTAATAGGGAGTGGGTTGGGAAACACACAAAAGTGTTCAGTCAGAGTCTCAGAGCTGACTGGAATTTGTATGGAATGAGGTGGGGACACATCCACACAAGTGTGTTCAGTCAGGGAGTGTCAGAGTTGACTGGAATTTGTAGGGAGTAAGTGGGGAAAACACACACACTCAAATGTACACAGTCAGAGTGTCAGAGTTGACTGGAGTTAGCAGGGGAGTAGTTTGGGGAAACACACAAATGTGTTCAGTCAGAGAGTGTTAGCGTTGAGTGGAATTTGTAGGAATGAGGTGAGAATACATACACACAAATGTGTTCAGTCAGAGAGTGTAGACTTGACTGGAATTTGTTGGGAATACGGTGGGAAACACACACTCAAATGTGTTCAGTCAGAGCATCAGAGGTGACTGGAGTTAGTAGGGAATAGTTGGGAAACACACACACAAATGTGTTTAGTCAGAGAGTGTCAGAGTTGACTGGATTTAATAGGGAGTAGGTTAGGAAACACACACAAAAGTGTTCAGTCAGAGTCTCAGAGTTGACTCGAATTTGTATGGAATGAGGTGGGGACACACCCACACAAGTGTGTTCAGTCAGGGAGTGTCCAAGTTGACTGGAATTTGTAGAGAGTAGTTGGTAAAACACACACTCAAGTGTATACAGTCAGAGTGTCAGAGTTGACTGGAGTTAGCAGGGGGTAGTTTGGGGGAAACACACAAATGTGTTCAGTCAGGGAGTGTCCAAGTTGACTGGAATTTGTAGAGAGTAGGTGGTAAAACACACACAAATGTTAGAGAAGTGCAGAGTGATTTAATAGTAGGTTAGGAAACACAAAAAGTTTCAAGAGTCCAGGTGAGAGTGGAAGAGGGGGAACACCCACAGTGTTGTCGGGCGTTGAAGTAGGTGGTAAAACACACACTCAAATGTATACAGTCAGAGTGTCAGAGTTGACTGGAGTTAGCAGGGGAGTAGGTTGCGAAAACACACAAATGTGTTCAGTCAGAGAGTGTCAGCGTTGACTGGAATTTGTAAGAATGAGGAGGGAGAACACACACTCAAATGTGTTCAGTCAGAGCGTCAGAGGTGACTGGAGTTAGTAGGGAGGATTTGGGAAACACACACATAAATGTGTTCAGTCAGAGAGTGTCAGAGTTGACTGGATTTAATAGGGAGTGGGTTACGAAACACACACAAAAGTGTTCAGTCAGAGTCTCAGAGGTGACTGGAGTTAGTAGGGAGTAGTTGGGGAAACACACACACAAATGTGTTCTGTCAGAGAGTGTCCGAGCTGACTGGAATTTGTAGCTAGTAGGGTAGAGAAATACACACAAATGTGTTCGGTTAGCGTGTCAGCGTTGAGTGGAATTTGTAGGAATGAGGTGAGAACACACACACACACACAAATGTGTTCAGTCACAGAGCGTAGACTTGACTGGAATTTGTAGGGAGCACTGTGGGAAAACACACAAATGTGTTTAGTCAGAGCGTCAGAGGTGACTGGAGTTAGTAGGGAGTAGTTGGGAAACACACACACAAATGTGTTCAGTCAGAGAGTGTCGAGTTGACTGGATTTAATAGGGAGTGGGTTAGGAAACACACACAAAGTGTTCAGTCCGAGTCTCAGAGTTGACTGGATATGATAGGTGGGAACCACCGGTCGGGGGGGCTGGAATAAGGGGGTAAAACATCAGGTTCGTCGGGTGGGGGGGAAAGGTCGGTGGTGGAAACAAAGATAGGTTGGGGACTGTTGGGGGGGGGGAGGTGGGGGGGGGGTGAGTGGGTGGGGGGGCGGGGGGGGGTTAGTAGGGAGTAGTTGGGAAACACACACACAAATGTGTTTAGTCAGAGAGTGTCAGAGTTGACTGGATTTAATAGGGAGTGGGTTAGTAAACACACACAAAAGTGTTCAGTCAGAGTCTCAGAGTTGACTGGAATTTGTATGGAATGAGGTGGGGACACATCCACACAAGTGTGTTCAGTCAGGGGAGTGTCCAAGTTGACTGGAATTTGTAGAGAGTAGGTGGTAAAACACACACTCAAATGTATACAGTCAGTGTCAGAGTTGACTGGAGTTAGCAGGGAGTAGTTTGGGGGAAACACACAAATGTGTTCAGTCAGAGAGTGTCAGCGTTGACTGGAATTTGTGGGAATAGGGTGGGAAAACACACACAAATGTGTTCAGTCAGAGAGTGTGCTAGTTGACTGAAATCTGTAGGGAGTATGGTAGAAAGATACACAACTATGTTCACTCAGAGAGTGTCCGAGTTGACTGAAATTTGTAGGGAGTAAGTTGGGGAAACAACACACAACTGTGTTCAGTCAGAGAGTTGACTGGAAATAGTAGTGAGTAGGATCGGGGAAACACAAATAAACACAACCACACACACACGAATTAGTGACCACCCCTCCGTAGCAATGGTTTTGCAATGCCACACACAACACCTGTAATTTGCCTTCGATCTCCCTCACTAGCATGTCCAAATGTTAGTTGTGTTGACTTTAACACACAGTTAGGTCCACCCAAGTTTGCTCTGAAGAAGATGGGGAGTTGGACTTGAAAATCTAATTTGTTTTTAATGATCCAGTGAAGGCAGTGATCAGAATTTGGTTAATAAACTATTGGGATTAGCAGATGGTTCCCGGTGTTGGAAGTATCAGTTGGTTTAATAGTTACTCGTGGCAAAATTAAATTTCATTTGCACAGCCCCGTTTCTAAGTCAATAAAAGCTAAACAAGTGTTCTTTAGATAAAAATGGAAAATGAATAAATTGTCATACATTAGGAGTGGCTTCGAGCTCAGATGTGATCTTTGAGCATTGAAACAATTTATTTGAGATTCGATATCTCATTAGGGAGAAGAAAAAAAATGTAAATGCTCTCACATGCGGCGGAAGGAGGGTTTGTAAACGCAGTTTTTCATTATGGCATACACGTAATAAGGAGCGGATGCTTGCCTTGTGTTTAATACACATCAGAAATGTCCACACGTATACCTGTCTTGTCTATATATTATATTGGTTATGCCATATAGGAACTTAACATATTGATAGCATACTGATAAACCTATTAACAAGTATTTTTGTGCTAGAATGTGAAAGATGGGATTTCCCCTATATTATTGCCCTTTCTAGCTGTTGTGGAAAAGATTAAACATAATCAACATATAGGTTCAGGTGCAAATATTCACTGTTGTTATAATGATGGTAAAACATTAGGTATTGGTTAAAAAACTGAGCACGTAAAAAATGATAAATTATACTCCCTAAGTGAACAGACATGGGGCAGAGCTGCTACTGGCTCTCCCTGTGCCCAAGCTGCTCACGAGGTGCCCAGGAGGGATGGCGGGTTCTAGCCCTGGCCCGCCACCCCAGCAGAGCCTCACAACAAGCCAGACGACCCCCACTCCATGAGGGGCCTCCATTTTCCACATCCGGACTTCCCTCTCATCAGAACTCCACCCAGCAGATCAGCCTATCACAGCCTGGCTCGTGCGGCCGCCTTGCCGTTCATCAATAAATGCTGGATTTAGAGATGACTACAAGAGTCTGCTACCCGCGGCAGAGCCTGGCAAGCTACCTGTGTTGTATTTGATATGCCAGATACCAGTAACAATTATAGATCTCATTCCCTTGACCTGATGGAATGGTTTGAGACTCACTAGTAAATGAGTGAATAGGTATAAAAAACTGACCAACACCTCCCACCCACCATGCATGAACTCCCTGGAGTTAATTTATTTCATCATACCCACACATTCCCAGACATGTCTTTCCTCCACAGGTAACCCCCTACAAAGTCATCGCAAGACCATTGTTTTCGTTGCAAGACCAAATGGCCCCAAATCATTCTTAAAGCAAGACCGTTGTTCAGTAGGGTCTACTCCCTGCATCCACATCCTTACTTGTCACAGGGGAGAATCACTCCATAGCAGTCATAACCTTATTGTGTTGAGCACAATTGTCCCCACCCCCATCTAAGTGGCACAATGCTTGATTTTATCCTTTGTTCCAGCTGCGTAATATTCCATCGTGCTGGTATAAACTATCACTTTCTTGTTACTGCTTGGAATTTTTGGGTTGTCTCCATATGTTTGCTGTTGTTTGGATATGCCAAATACCAGGAACAATGATAGACCTCATTCCCATGACCTGATGGGTTGGTTTGAGGCTCTTTGTGTTCTTGGAGCAAGCAGATGCCCTTGGGCTACACTAGCATGAGACAGGATGTATGGAGACGTTACTGGTGCCTGCTCAAGCAAATCGATGAACAACGGGAAGACAAGTTATACAACTTTTAATTTCATGGCATCTTCAACAAACCTTTTATTCATAGACTGTTTTCTTAGCCATTCCTTAAAAGCGATTATTGAACTTGTAGTTGTTTCTTTTCTTACTTTTTTGGATCACACTCAGTGATGCTCAGGGGTTGCTCCTGGCTCTGCACTCAGGAATTACTCCTGGGGGTACTCAGGGGATCCTATGAGATGCTGGGGATGGAACCAGGTTGGTCACGTGCAAGGCAAACGTCCTATGAGCTGTAGGAACACTATCACTCTGGCTCATGAATTTGTAGTTTTAGAGGCACAGAATCCACCGCCCTTTGCTGGACAGCTTCCTTTGTCTCACGTCCATCATAGTCCCGACCTGCCTCTTTTACAAGCTGAGTTTCCTTAGACCTCATTACGCCAGAGGGATGCCAGGTACCACCCCTGCCCTCACAACAAGACTCAACTGCATCCTCACGGTGCATTTCATGGGTGCGTAGTTGCCTTGTGCAGTCCACAGGTTTGCTCTACTGTGAAATCCAGTTTCTGCAGGAGGTCACCAAGACTAGTGAACTGTGCAAGCCCCAGGGTGGAAAGCAAAGAGACAGATGAGTTTGTCTTACTTCCTGTGCGCTGAAAATGCAAAAATCCATCCCTTATCGATCCGGGAAATTAGAATTTAGTCCGCAAACAACACAATTTTAATAATAAATAAATACTGCGAAACACCCTCAAGTTATTTTCCCCTGTGCTGGTTCTGTTTTGCTTTATTCATTATTTATTTTTTGGAGGGTGTGGGTAGGAGAGGGTTGGCTCAGCAATGCATTGTTCTGGCATCATAAAATTATTTATCCGTTAGAAAGTGGAGGTTTGCAAAGAGACCAAGCGCCTTCACTTCGGCATGACGACTCCCAAGATACAGTTTTTGGGCATCACCCAGGTTGCTCTCAGAAATTCTTGCCTTAGCTCCAGGAATTCTGTGCAAAATTCATCATAAGGTTCAGAATTTCTCTTTGAGAAGAGGCAAAGTGTCTGCCATAGAGGCAGGCTGTGTGTATGATATCGTGCGTATGATAAACTTTCACATCTCAATTGCAAATCATAATGCCCAGATGTGGGAGAGAGAGAGACAGAGACAGAGAGACAGAGAGAGAGACAGAGAGAGAGACAGCAGAGACAGAGAGGCAAAAGTGTCTGCCATAGAGGCAGGCTGGGGTAGGGGGGAGGGAATCAGGGGACATTGGTGGTGGGAAATGGGCACTGGTGGAGGGGCCGGGTGCTGGATCACGCTATGCCTGAAACCCAACCATGAACAGCTTCGTAATTTCACATGGTATTGAAGGAGGAAGCCTCAGTTTGCCCTTTCCAACCTGAGAGAAGCCTCAGTTTCCCCTTGCCGACCTGAGAGAAGCCTCAGTTTCCCCTTGCCAACCTGAGAGAAGCCCACAGTTTCTCCTTGTCAGCAGCTCCAGTTCTCCCACTAACCTACCCCGCCTCATCCTAAGGCCCTATTTCTAACATTCCAGACTTTCCCAGAACCATACAATTCCCTTTGGAACCAGGAGTCACAAGACTAAGATAACAAACAATACCTGAGGCAGATAGCCAGAAAGACACAAACCAGCCAGACCACCCTGAAGATTTCTGGCATTCTCTGTAATACTTGGTTGATAACAATGCAGGAAGCCTTTAAAAGAGCCTACACAAAATCACTTACTTTAACTTAGTCCTATACTAAGTTCCTCCCCACAAGGAGAGTTCCTTTCCTTTCTCCTCTACTTTCCAATAAACTTTTCTACTTTCTAATTCTGAGTCTGAGCATCTTTATTATTCAATATTTTTATTCTTGAAAATATCGAGAAGAGCCTGGGAATCGCCATTGAACAGAGACCTGCCGCCGCTGCTTCTTCCTCGCCTGCATCAGCATCATAAAGGACATAATTTCATATCTCAGGTGGTATCATAAAGGACGTAATTTCATATCTCAGGTGGTATCATAAAGTAAAATTACAAAACAAAAAAGAGAATTGCTCATGGGGCAACTCGGGAAAAACACACATGCCCTGTCCTAGCTGTGTGTTATGAGACAAACACCTTTGTACGTCTCGGCTGCAAATGGGGCTTCTGAGATTAGGGGGAGATTACAAGTACAGTTGGTTTTGTGTGTTGGCAACCCGGATTTGTGACCGAGAACCAAAGGAGTTCCCAGAGACCAACGGCAACAACTTCTGACCCTTGACTGTTCTTGGCTCTGTTGTTAATCACCAGATAAACCCGTATTGGACCATTCCCTCCCTGTTTCCCCGAGAAATTCTATTATTCTTTTGACTTTCTGGTCTTTGTCCAACCTGCGCGTTACTTTGGCAGAATTCCTTCTACGTAACTTGCTCTGTGCTCTTCTGGGGAGCCATGTAAGAGGATGACCTAGTTGCAGTCTCCATGTTCAATACCTAATAAAATAGCCCCGATTTCTCGCCTGCAGCTAGATAGTCTAGCTGTGATTGACTATTGAACTAACTAACTAACTCCTGTCCTGGACCCCTGGGATCTCCGGCAATAACCAAGGGAATGAGTTATCTTTCATTTTGAAACTTGGAGGCAGACAGACTAAATTCACGTGTTCAGCACAGTTCCAATAGACTTCAGGTATCAGCTATCATTAAGCAAACTCTGCTAATATAAGCCAAGGTCCGGGGGAACCCAGCTCCAATTCCTGGCTAGACGCAGGCCATGGGTCAGGTCCAGATTCAAAACCAAGACCTTCTTCTCCAAGAGGCAACTTTTCTTATTCCAAAGGCACCAAAAAAAAAAAAAGCCCAGGAATGAAAGATTCTTGCAAAGGCACAAAACCAGCCTTCATATGCAAATATACTGATAAACACAACTAGCCCAGGTCTAAAGAAATGCTAATTGCCAAGGCTGAGTCCCTGGCCGTCAGCAAGTCACTTGTGGATGTGGGGGAATGTACCAGAGAAGAAAAGTACAAGTTGGTAAAGGGATTTATTTAGTCTTTCAGTATCTATATTGCAAATAATAATGCCCAAGAGGAAAGGGATATACAGAGAGAGACAGACAAGACAGAGAGAGAGAGAGACAGAGGGAGAGAGACAGAGAGAGACAGAGACAGAGAGAGAGAAAGAGAGAGAGACAGAGAGAGACAGAGGGAGAGAGACAGAGAGACAGAGACAGAGAGAGAGAAAGAGAGAGAGACAGAGATAGAGACAGAGGGAGAGAGACAGAGACAGAGAGA
>JAJIBD010015786.1:0-31289 GCA_021461705.1 Cryptotis parvus | reverse complement strand
GCAAGCAGCACAGTTAAAAACGTGTGAGTATCTCATTCAGGTATTTTTATAACACCCAGTCATTGTGACAAGATGAAAAACATCAACAGCAAAGAGAGAAGTGGGATGAAAGGATGAAACTAAGTAAATAAACAAACAAGAAAATATTAGTGATCTGAAAATATGAAAAATGCCCATTGAAGGTTTGCCTCTGACTTTATAGCATCTGTATGTTTTCTTTTCTCTTTTCTACTTTCTAACAATATCAACAATAAGAACAAAAAAGTATCTCAACCTAATTTATTTTAATTTAATTTAAGTTTTTGATATTTTTTTGGCAATACCAGGCAGTGGTCCCTGAGCACAGAGCCAGAAATAAACCCTGAGCAGCAGCAGGTGTGGCCCAAACCACTACTACTGCAACTACTATGACTCCTACTACTAATGCTACTGTTACTACTACTGCTAGAGGTGCTGTTTTTTCAAATTGTACATTCCAATAGTATAGATAAGTATTCAGACACACAGCTTAATTAGAGGGTTTACTTCAGGCTCTGTGCTCAGAGATCACTCTTGGTGGTGCTTAGGGGCCATATTTGGGGCAGAGTATCAAGCTGGGATTAATCATGTGCAAGGTGAGGGCCTTACTCTTTGTTCTCTCTATTCTGTTCCAGTCTGATTTAATGCTTAAACTCCAACAAATAAGACTTGCTGCACTCTTTTACTAAAAGCAAAGCAACATAAATCTCACTAGCCCTTGCATTCAGATTCCAAATCCAGAGCTTTTATTTTTTTATTTTTTTATTAGTATTTTATTATACCACCGTGAGATATACAATTACAACGTTGTTCATGTTTGGGAGTTTCAGTCACATAGTGTTCCAGCACCCTGCTCTCCACCAGTGCCCATTTCCCACCACCAACGTCCCCAATTCCCTCCCCCATCCCATAACCTGCCTCCATGGCATGTTCTTTTCTCTCTTTCTCCCTCTCTCTTTCTCTCTTTTCTCTTTCTCTCTTTTCTCTCTTTCTCTCCCCCCTCTCTCTCTTCCTTCTCTTACATATTGTGGATTGTAATACATACACTTAGAGGCCATCATGTGCATTTTGCCTGTATTTAATGCTCAGTTCTAGGTTGGTATTAGCCCTTTCAACATTTATTCGCACATGATCCCTTCTCTGTCTTACCTAACCTCTGACTCCTACACATTTGTGGTAATCTCCACCTTTGGTAAGTCCTCCTGATCCACGTTTGGCCTGACATTGGATTTTGGTATCATAATATGTATATATATGCATATATTTATTTATGTCATGCAAATAAATGCAGTCATTCTATGTCTCTTTCCTTCTGACTAATTTCACTCAACATGATCCTTTCCTGTGTCCATCCATTTACAGGCAAATTTCATGACATCATTTTTCCTAATAGCTGCATAGTATTCCATTGCGTAGATGTAGCAAAGTTTCTTTTTTTATGGTTTTAACCTTTATTAAAGAGGGCAACCATATGCACCATTACTAAGTGTCATACTCAGTGAAAGTTTCTTTATCTAGTCATCAGTTCTCGGGCATACTGGTTGCTTCCAGATTCTGGCTACTGTGAATAGTGCTGCTATGAAAATAAAAGTGTGAATGGTGTTTCTGCTGCGTTTTTTTTTTTTTTTTTTTTTTTGCTTCCCAGGGTATATTCCCAGGAGTGGTATGGCTGGGTCAAAAGGGAGTTCAATTTCTAGTCTTTGGAGGAATGTCCATGTTGTTTTCCAGAAAGGTTGTACCAGTCGACATTCCCACCAACAATGTATGAGAGTCCCCTTTTCCCCACATCCACGCCAGCACTTGTTTTCACCCTTTTGGGTATGGGCTAGTTTCTGTGGTGTGAGGTGATATCTCATTGTTGTTTTGATTTGCATCACTCTGATGATTAGTGATCATTTCACTTGATCCCTTGAATCCCGTTATTCATTGATTTGCTCCAGCGGGCACCAGTAACATTTCCATTGGACCCTATCATGTGCCAATGTAGCCCAATGGCATCTCATTGATTCAGGAATATGAAGAGCCTCAAACCGTTCCTTCAGGGTCTTGACAAGGAAGTCTGACCATCTTGTAAGTGGGCAGCCATGTGATCTTTTGACATCCCGTGGGATCCAGTCAGTAATGGCTCTAGTTCAGCGGTCGTCTCCAAATTGCATTACATGTCCAGCCCATCTGATTTTCGATGCCTTGGCAAACGAGACAGCATCCCTGATTGTGGAATAGCGACTGAGGGTAGGTACTCTGGATTCCTTCTCTCACTTGAGTGAGGAGTGATATTCCAAGCATAGCTCTTTCGAATCCTCTCTGGGAGACCCGAATAGCATTCTCATCCTGCTTTCTTAGGGCCCAGGTCTCTGAGGGAGTATGTTAATGCAGGGAGAACAGTGGAGTCAAAGAGATGTGCCTGGAGCCGGAGGTTCTTTGTCCTTTTAGCTATTTCTTCGATGCCTTTGAAGGCATTCCATGCCACTCTCTTCCTCCTGTGCAGCTCAGGATTTAGATCGTTCATCATGTTGATTTCTCGACCTAGGTACACATAACTGCTGCATTCAGAGATGTTAGTTCCATTGAGAGTGAATGGGTGTTGGGTGCCATTTTGTGCTAGAAGTCATTTTGTCTAGCTTGGGCACCTTTTTGGCTATTACTGACTCCTGCCCACTGCCACCTTGCCTTCCCTCCCTGTGTTTTGCACATGCACAGGGTCCTGTGTCCCTGCGAATGCAGGGTCCCTGGCGTGGTGTGATTTCAGGCTTTGTCCAATTAGGACATGTTTCATCAGCTCGTAAGAGCTGCATGAGCTTGTATGACCTGCGCTGGCCAATAGGAAGTGGACACATCGACCCGCACCATTTGTGCCAGCCAATGGGAAATGGACACGCCGACCAGCTCTGTATAAAGGCAGCTTGCGCAAAGGGTCGGGGTCCTTCTTGCCATCTTAATTTTCAAATTTTAGGAGCTCCAATAAAGCATGGTCTAAGAAGAATCCTGTTGTGGTCGGCCCTTCTCCACGGGCGGACAAGGGCATCCCACAAGTGATGCCGAAACCGGGATGCAACATCCAGGCACCAGGCAAAGGACCCCCGTCTCTCCGGGAGGATTCAGAATGTAGACGAGGCGGAGCTGAGTAAAGTAAGTTCCCTCCTCTGAGTAAAGAACGTATGGATAGGCTCGTTTTCGGCGTTGGCGGTTTAGTTGCTGCAATCCTTGTGTTTATTATCTTTGTGTTTTTTGACCCTGTGTTGCTTCCTTTGCCGTTGGCACCAACCCGGCAAGGAGTGCACTTGCTGGATTTGCGACGAATAACATTGCTGAGAGTGTAAGTAAGACCGGAATACATAGTCGGCTTTTCCTCCCCACATTTAAGCTGTGCGTGAGACGAGTACACAATATGGGAAACACAAATTCCAGCATAGAGGGTTTCCTTCGACCAATCCAGCGGCTGCTGAAAGAAAGAGAGTTAGAGATTTCTGATAGAACAGTAAGAGGGTTCCTGGAGGACTTCGAGACGGTGACCCCATGGTTAGCTGTTTCGGGAATGTTAACGTTCCCTGCTGAGAAAGGCTTGGCAAGGATTTAAGCAGAAGGAAAGAAAAGGAAAAAATTACACCCCGAACCCTGCCTTTATGGAGACTAATTTGCACTTGTCTAAAAGAGGGCAGATGTGACGACATTCTCTGCGAGGAAGCAGGGCCCTCACAGAGCACCAAGAAAGCATGTCCGATTCAGATAGCAAAAGTGGAGGGATTAAAAAGGGAACTAAGCAGTAAACAAAGCAAAGCGAGTACAAAGGAAAAGAAAGGCCTGATCAGGGAGAAAAGGGAATTAAGCCTCCAGGACTGTATCCAGTCCTGGATGAATTTGCAAACTTGTCACTTTTAGAATCTGAGGAGGAAGGGGAAGACATGTTTAATTCAGAGGAAGAGGCAGAGTTAGAGGAAGCTATGGCGGCATATGAGAGGGAAAGGTATGATCCGAGCTTACCAGACCCCCCGCCATATAACCCGCAAAACAACAACTATACAAAAAAGGTCTCAGTGCCTCCAGCTGAGGGCGCAAGCCTCATTCCCTATAAAACTTGGAGGAAATTGGCCTCGGCCTTTCCTGTATTTGAGAATGCTACCACACATAATTGGTTCCATCAGCCAGTAAAATACAAGCAACTTAAAGATTTGGCTGAGGCAACCAGAAGTTATGGCGTTTCTGCGAGCTTCACCATAGCTCTTGTGGAACGCCTAGCCTGGCCCAGAATGCCATGACACCTTCAGATTGGTTTCATGTGGCTAAGGCATGTTTAACCATGGGTCAATACCTAGACTTCAAATCACTTTATACTGATTATGCCCAAGCCCAAGCTCGCACTAATGTGGTCCAGGGGAGCTGTTTGTGCTTTCCACAGGACAAGGAAGATCCAATTTGGGTACCGGAAAGACTGATGCGCTTCATCCATCAAGATGACAAGAGAGCTGATCATTCTGACGTTGCTGATGAGTCTGCAGCAGAGCTACAGGAAAAGTGAACGACTCGGCGATAACCAGGACATGGCCGATGCCAGTGCCGGTTCATGCTAATTCAGGTGTCTTACCATCCTTATTTTCCACCTCCTGCAATATGGAGGCCCCGTGTACTACCCAAAGATTAGAAGATAGTAATAAGTTTAATTTGACCAGTTTTAAACTACACGGACATTTTGTTTTTCCTTAAGCCATAACAGCCCCTATATACACATATTACGAAAAACCTTACTGCTTGGCGTAATCCCTTAAAAGAGAGTATAACCCCTTTAAATGTATTGGCAAATGTGTTAACTCAGCTTACAAAGGGAGTTAGTTCGGGTTCGGGCACAGTTATTAACTCTTCCCCACAAATAAATATTACTACCTTAATAATGAAAAGCATTTTAGGAATCCCCTGGCAGCATGGAAATAATGCTACTATTAATAGCACACAATTTTTGGCCTCCCCGCATTGTTGGCTCAATTTTGGGTTTCCTTCAGTGTTTACGCAATGCCAAGATAGAAGATGGGGGTCCAAAGAAATTGCTTTAGGTTTTTCTATATCCCCTGGTCTTAAACGTTATGTGTATAATGAAAGCAGCAATACCTCCTCTACAGGGGAGGGCTGGCCTTATTACCAATGGCTGGTAAGCAACAAAGTAGGCGCTGTATCTGACATCTCGGCTATAGCTCAGTTGTTGGGGTTTCAACACCAACTTTTTAATGCATCGGGTACAATTATCAAAGATCATCGTGGATATCGCCTGGGAAGCATAACAAATAACAGTTTGTTACAAAATGCAGCCTTACCCCAGGCTGGAGTTTGTTTACATCCCCGGTATTTATTCGCGAGCCCTGAGACTTTGGTATCACTGCAGCAATTGCCACGGCTATTGCTCTGTCTGCTGCGGCAGCAGTTTCGCAGCTGTCGCAATGGCCAATCAGGTACAAGCTGCTCAAACCATTAATAATGTAATTAGCCAAAGGTCTAAAATATTGGAAACACAAAATCGTGTTAATAGACATCTTATGTCCGGCATTTTGGCCACCAATCAAAGAGCAGATTTACTACAAGCCCAAATTGAAGAATTATTTAACATAATACAAATTGGATGTATTGCTAAACAAAAACATATGTGTGTTACTCCCCTTAGATATGAAGAGTTAAACAACAAAAGCAAAATTATTGCGAAATATCTTGCAGGCAGTTGGTCGCAGGAGACGGAGGACCTGTTGCATCTGCAATTGATGGACATTGTTGCCCTCAACGCCACCCAATTTGAACCCATTACCCTTGGGAATTTTACTGAATGGCTGTTTTCCCGCTTTTAATTTCTTTAAGGAATGGGTGGGGGTGGGAAATTTTGGTGCAATTTGCTGTGCTGGCGTGTTCCTTTGCCTCTGGCTGTTATGCAAAATTAGATCATGTCATGCCCAGGATAAAGCTGTAATCATATAGGCCATGGCAGCTTTGGAGCAAGGCGCATCTCCCCAGGTTTGGCTTGCTAGCCTCAAAAGAGATCTTTGAACATGGTCTTGGCACCAGGAGGTCTTGTTGCCATTGCACCCTGTGAGACATGTTCAATATCACGTTATAGCCTTTGCACTTCTTAGGCTTAGTGCCTTTGCACAAGGAAAGGTGTAACGCTGTTGTCTCTTTCTCCAGGCAACCACCCTCGATCGGCTGGTGCTGAAGAAGTATTGGTCTTGATCGGGTAGATGCCTAGGTGTCTTTTATAAAAACAAAAAGGGGGAGATGTTGGCCTCCATTTTGTGCTAGAAGTCATTTTACCTAGCATGGGCACCTCTTTGGCCATTACTGACTCCGCCCACTGCCATGTTGCCTTCCCTCCCTGTGTTTTGCGCATGCGCAGGGTCCTGTGTCCCACGCATGCGCAGGGTCCCTGGCGTGGTGTGATTTCGGGCTTTGTTCAATTAGGGGCATGTTTCATCAGCTTGTACGAGCTCGCACGACCTGCGCCGGCCAATGGGAAGTGGACATGTCGACCCGCACCATTTGCGCCAGCCAATGGGAAATGGACACGCCGACCAGCGCTGTATAAAGGCAGCTTGCGCAAAGGGTTGGGGGTCCTTCTTACCATCTTAATTTTCAAACTTCAGGAGCTCCAATAAAGCATGGTCTAAGAAGAATCCTGTTGTGGTCGTTCTTCTCCACGGGTGGACAAGGGCGTCCCACAAATGGGGCCTCTGGAACTAGCTCATTTTTCACAAACATAGTTTTCTTTAGATTCAGCTGTAGACCTCTCTTTCCACATTCTCGGTCGAAGTCAGCCAGCATTTGTGCCGCTTGGCTAATGTTTGGTGTTATTAGAACGATGTCATCAGCGAAGAGGAGGTGGTGTAGTTGTTGACCATCTATCTTCACTCCCATTCCTTCCCATTCTAATTGTCACATGGTGTTCTTGAGGGTGGCGCTGAAGAGTTTTGGTGAAATGGTATTGAAAGAAGGCAGAAACCCCCCTTTCCAAACCAGGGCAGGCCTACTCATGGAAAGTTACCAATCTAGGGCCTGAGTGTCCTTTTCATCTTGAAGTAACCTTTTTGTTATCTACAAAAGGCCCAAAACAAATTCCTGTTAGAGGTTATGAGACCCCCCGCCCAGAATCTACTATCTGGCTTGAATTGCTTGGATTGCATTCCTGCATGTACGCATAGCCATTGCTGACCCATGATCCCACGTGTATCTAGCCGCACCAAATATAGAAAGAAGTATTAAGAATGATCTGATTGGTGGGGGAATGGTTACTTGGTACAAAGTGATTGGCTGCCTGCGCCGCAGACCTTGTTGTAATATTTTAAATCTATTGGATGGTTATGCGAGGGCTTTTCTGTAGCAGCGGGAACTATCTCTTAAAAGATCCTCCCTGGAAGGGCTCGGGGCTCTTAGCCACTGACCGCTTGGGGTCATGCTATGGGCCCAAGTATACCGCTTATTAATAAAACCCTTGCTTTTGCATAGGACCCGGTCTCTCAGAGTTTTCCTTGGTAGGTGCGGCGTTCCGAGGCTCCCAGTCAGTCACCCCATCGGGTGGCCAACTCTTTCAGTATCACCCTGTCGAACCCCTCTTTTGACATGAATGATCACTTCCTTGTAGAATGGTGAGATCCTGGTGGTGAATCCGCAATACAGCTCACAAAGGATCTTGATGTATTGGGTTTGAACACCTGTTTGGCTAGGGCTTCAATGACTGCTTCAGTATCCACAGAATCAAAGGCTTTCTTTAAATCAATGAACGTGAGACAGAGCGGCATCTTGTACTCCTTACAAATCTCAAGGAGCTTGGTTACTGTGTGGATATGGTTAATTGTGCTGATTCAGCACAATCGATTAGTGATGATGAGCATTTTTTTCATATGCCTTTTGGCCATTCGAATTTCTTCCTTGTCAAAGTTTCTGTTCATCTCTTCTCCCCATTTTTTAATGGGGTTGGCTGTTTTCTTCTTATATAGTTGTACCAGTGCCTGATATATACTGGACATTAACCCCCTTATCAGATGGTTTTGGGTGAATATTCTTTCCCATTCTGTGAACAAACCCAGAGCTTTTAGTTTACAGTATTTCCCCTCTAGTTTTATCATGATTTCAGCTCAGTATTCTATAATAGAATAAATTATGAAAAAAATTTACCCAATACAAGAATAGGGAAGAAAGGGAAGGGGACAAACTATAACTATATATCATAAAGAGTAGAATTAAAAAATTATTATGCCACTGAGATATAGAATTATAAAGCTGTTCATGATTGGGTCTCAGCCACACAGTAGAAGAGAAAATTTGAATGTTTGCTAAGGATTCTTTCTGCATAGGATTATGTGGTAATTGTCCATATTTTAATATCTTTCTTTTCTGTACATTTTACTTAAAATAGGCAGCCAATACCTATTTTTGTTTTGCAAAAGAGCACTAAGTGAGGGAGACTCAACCTTCTTCATATTCAGAGTCTAAAGATGGTTCTGAATTACTTTTTGACATTTAGTATTCCAGCAATGCTCATACTTTTGCCTTTGAATGCACTATGATGTATTCTGGAAGAGTTATACATGACTACTCCCTCTAATTGAAGTTAAGGTATGTGACTATTTCTAAAAAAAGTTTTGTTTTATTTTATCGATGCATATTTAAACATATATAGTTGTTTGAAAGTGGTCTAACAATGGAGGATTAAAAATGAAAGTTACAGGATTTAAAAACAAAGCCTTTTTTGAGGAATTTGCCAACACCTTCTCAAGTAGCAAACAATGGAAGGTGACAATCAGAGAAAGATAGATTTTATTTCAGGCTTAAGACATAGTATTGGAATATTTAAATTTATTGTTTTAAGTGATAATGGCCTTTTTTTGAAGTCAGATTATAAAATCCATGCCCATATTAAAAAGTTTAGCAAGTGTGCATTTTATTGTAATGCAAACCAGTTGATTAAGAAGTCACAGTTCTGAAATTTATATATATTATACTTTATCCTTACCTCCACCAAAACTCTTTTAGGATAAAAGGACTTAAATATTATATAAAACTTATATTTCTCCCAAATTTTAATTTATTAAAGTACCATGAGTTTTGATAATCTCTAAGTGTATCTATTGCAAGCCACAATGAGAGAGAGAGAGAGTGAGAAAGAGAGAGAGGAGAGAGAGAAGAGATAAAGTGCCTGCATAGAGACAGGCTGAGGAGGGGGAGGGAATTGGGGACATTGGTAGTGGGAAATGGACACTGCTGGAGGGATGGTGCTGGAACACTGTATGTCTGAAACCCAAACATGAACATCTTTGTAATTGTACATCTCATGGTGATATAATAAAATATTAAAAAATAAAGTATCATAATTTATTCGTAATTGGGGGTTTGACATACATATACAACTTAATTTTAAAACTAAAGACTTCTTTCATTTCCCTTATGAAAGTAGCTATTTTGGTTCATAAAAGCTAAAAAGTCAAGAGTTGTGATGCGTTGGGGCCGGAGTGATAGTCCAGTGGGTAGGACGTTTGCCTTGCATGCGGCTGACCTGGGTTCGATCCTCGGCATATCATATGGTTCCCTAAGCACCACCAGGAATAATTCCTGAGTGCAGAGTCAGGAGTAACCCCTGAGAATCTCCGGGTATGACCCAAAAAGGAAAAAAAAAAGAGTTGTGATGTGTTGCTCTCTGTCACTCAATGCTCTTAAGAGAGACTTATAGCTGGTGAACTAATTAACATCCATGGAGTAAATAGCAACATGGAGCAGTGAATAAAACTAGGTCTTAGGGATGAGAGGTCCTGTACTGGCACCCTTAGCAGCCCCACTGAATAGCCCCATAGCTCTGCGACTTTTGGAAAGGTGTTCGTTGGTCCTAGGCCTCAGTTTCATTATTTTTAAGAGAGTATCTCTTTTTGTTTATTGTTTACATACATTATGTGAGATAATCATGTGTCATGTGTATATCATGCCAAGAAGAATGTCAGGAACTTTTGCAGACTACCTGGTTTCTCATTTTTTTTTTAATTTGTGGGCCTTAAAATAGCGCTTCATATATTTAAGAAAAATTACTTTTGGTCTAAATTTCAAGGACTAATAGTTTATTGTGTATTAGTGCTTCATAATTAGCCATGTCAGTATTATCTAGAAAGTAGTCTCATTTCTAACTTCCAATTTCTTTGGCTTTCTGCTAAGTATGAACCTACCTTGGGTAGCTGCCTTTGTGACTCTTCTAGAGCAAGTATTGGTCGAGTTCATACTGACTCCCGGAGAGATATCAGGATGGGAAAATGGACTCTATTTGATCTCTGTCCTAAAGGGATATAGGCAAAGCAGTTATTAGGAAGTGTAGGCATTTTATAATCATTACTGGAAGGCTCTGATTAATATTCTTAAACTTAACTGTGTAATTAAATGGCTGTAATCATAGCTTTAACTTATTAGAATTCCCCTTTCAGTGTTTTTCTGTAGTACTCCATAAAGTACAATCAATAGAGCTTGCAGTTGTGGAAACTGGTTGAAACTTGTACTTTCCTCATAGCCTTAAGAAGCTATGTGTACATACAACAATCTGTGAACTAGTTGCCCTGGTAACATAAATACATTTTGCCAGACCCTTAAAATATCTGATCCCTAATTAACCTTAAAAATTAACATAGTAATGACAAAGATTTTATAATAATTCAGAGGGAGAAGCAGAATAAATTCTGGAACGTAAATCTGAGGTCACACTTATAACCCCCTGAGATAGTAAAATATGGAATTTCAAAAGGCAGAGAAGGTACAGAGTAGCAACTTTAGAACAGTATTTGAGTACATTTTATCCTTGTTTGAGTCTCATGTCTGTTTTGAGGGCAGTTACAAAAGATGGTTTAAAATGTCTTTAATCCAGTGTCTTTTAGAGTAAACTGTAGGTGGCACACTAAGAATGAAATCTACTTTTGATTTCTCCCATCAATGTCTTACCATTTGTCACTTTGGTTAACTTTATTTCTCATTCTTCAATATTCCTTTGAGAATCTTATAAATCAATTTTTTTTGTTGTTAGTATGTAGAAACTGATTTTTATATGTTGATCCTGTAACTATTTCTTTTTTTGTAACACTTAGGACTTTATTTGCATAAAACCATGTCATATACAGAAGAAAAATTATTCATTTTCAATTCACTTTATTCATTATTTACTTTCTTCATTATTTTCTGTTTTTTTTTTTTGGTCTTTTGTTTTTGGGACACATCCAACTGTACGCTGGCTTTGCACTCATGAACCACAGCTGGTATGCTCAGGGGACAATATGGGATACTGGGAATCATACAATCAGCCACGTGCAAGACAAGTGCCTCACCTTGTACTATCCCTTGGGCCCCTTTATTATTTTCTCTGGTTAGAACTTTTAGCACTATTTTAGCACTATTCTAGGAGTAATGAAAGTGGGCACGTGTGTCTTATTGCTGCCCTCAAACGAAAAGCTTTCAACTTTTCACTAGTGGGTATAATGCTAGATGTGGGTTTTCCATATATGCCTTTTTCCATCTGTACCCATTTCATTTACATTTGCATAGGTATTTATGCAAAATCAATTATGCATTGTCGGGGATGCTGCCGGGGTCCCCAACAGTGCTGGCAAGCGAAGTTCCCTTCTACCTCCGAAGCCAGCGGGAATGGATGAAAACTCAGGAATCCGATGCTGTTTTAAAAGGACTTTACTAACACAGGTTTCGATAAACAATCCAAGAGCAGGGAAAAACCTCCGGACTCTGGGTTTGAGCTAGGCCCCAGCCACGTGTAGGCCAAGATGGCTACCACCACGTTTGAGGCCCAACAAAGAGTGGAGAGGACAGAGAAGCAAAACACCAAGGGAAGCCGAAATGGCAAAAGGGGAAAAAAGAGCAAGCTTCTTTCTTCTTGCAGCTTATTTTATTGCTAGAATTTCGCCCAAACTTCCCAGCCTGGCCCATTCTGGGCTGGGCTATCTAGAGATGAAAACAGAAAAACAGCTCTATAGAAATGCAGCAACTTCTTGAGGCCTTCTGGCTGTTTACAAGAACCCAGAGCTAATTCAAAGTCTACCTAGCAGAGCTGGGGAGGACCTATAAGCTAACTGTAACTTCCCCTGGCAGGGAGGGTCAAATGCCCTCAGGTAATTTCTCCCAGCACCTCATCTAATGTTCTGAGCCAAGATCTGCCTGGAAATACCTTTATAGGGTAGAGAAGGGGGTTTTTGAGATGGCATGTCTCTGTACCAAATACTATACTAATGCCAGTTAAATTTTTCTCCAAGCCTTCACAAGAGTCTCGTCTACTTCACGGTAGCTTTGTATTTTAGTTGCCTTTGAGTTATTAGGGAAGCCATGCTTGCTTGCTTGGAGGCAAACAGCATTTCTCTCTGGTCTAATTACTTAAGAGATCCAACGTGGCCAGGCAAATATGCTGGTAAGATCTAGCTAGTCCCACGATGATTGTGGTAGCATGAGAGAATATTTATACCAGCCAGTACAGAATACATGGTCAGATAAACTGCCACATTTAAACTACCTCCTATCTACGAAGTGATCTGCAGGAGGCAATGCAGGGCAGATGCAGAGACTTTTAGGTGTCCTGCAACAATGCATAGATATTTAATTTTGTCAAAATTTGTGCTTCTCAATTGGTCAGGGCTGTGGATTTACCTCAGCAATCAGTCCTGGTAAGGTAAGAGTCTAAATTTGAAACCCAGTGGATGGTGTGGCTGGATGGAATCTGTGTAGACTGGATCAGAGGCGTGGACTCAGACTGTCCTTTTTAATCTGGGGCCATGCACCATGCCTGAAGTCTGGGAGAGCCTGGCAGAGCTGCCGACTGGGTTTAGTAATCTTTTTTTTTTCTTTTTTGGGTCACACCTGGCAATGCTCAGGGGTTACTCCTGGCACTTCACTCAGGAATTACTCCATATGGTCCCATATGGGATGCCGGGATTGAACCAACTGGGTTTAGTAATGTTAGACCACTGACAGTGCTCTGATGTTGAACAAATTTATTTTTCTTTTTACTTTCTTTTTTTTTTCTTTTTTGGTTCACACCCTGTGGCTACTCCTGGCTCTTCTCTCCGGAATTGAACAAATTTCAAGGTAAGTCTCTGGATTCTGGAAGGACTTCCACCTGTACCCTGCTGCTGAGCAGTGCTAGTCACTAGTTTGAGGTCAAGCAGTGTCACTGTCAGGGACTCTCTTATTAGGCAGGACTGTGAGCTATATCCACTGATTGGGCAGAATAACCTGCTGACTTCCTGCTCAAAGCCATAGGCTGTGTCGGCAATTTGGTACTGTTGTGGAGTTGGGCTACAAGCTGGAATACTAAATCTGAAACTGCTCCCTTAGGCCAAGTTCTGAGGCTGTGCTGTCAGTGTTGGGACTACTTTGTTATGCAGTTGTCTGAGACAATACTGAGCATTCGGTGGAGCAGCTGCCCTGAAGTGGTGGTTGGTAGTTTGGCCTGTGAGGCTGGACCCGTTCTGTGGTTAGGTTTTCTTTCACTGGGGGATAAAGGAAGCTGAGTTCAGAAATTAGGTGCACCTGGGAGATAATGATGAGTCACCAGGTTCATTAAATGGTGCCATGTGTGGTGTGTTTAGGAGAGTAGACCTGCCCAGGTCCCTGGCCAGAGAAGAGCCATGGTTGAACTCTGCAGATGGATGGGGCTTTTGCTGGGCTGCCTGACTGGTGTCACTGCCGATGCAGCTGCCTACAGCTTCTGTGGCTTCCTGAGTCTCTGACCAGATTTTCTGGTCCAACAGGGTGGGGGCAATAGTCAGTGACAAGTGGGTTAAGGCTTCAAATCTGGTTCTCTACCAAGTGGCTCCATTGAACATTTTCATGGTCTGCAGCTCAGTCACTCGTGATCCAAACAGTTTATCACCGCTCATGGATTTTGTGGCCAGACGGAAGACACTGAAGCAGATCCATGACTCCAGTGTCTGCACGGTGACAGCTAAGAGGAGTTGCACAGGCCCACACCTGAGAACTGCTTGAGGTAAGCCCTAGTTCTTTTCTATATTTTTTCTTTGGCCTTATGTGGTCAAGATCCCTAATTTTCCAAGATCCCTCCCTGTGAGGCCAGAGCCACGTGGGTGTCTTGAAACATGTCCTGCATTTGGGGCAGCCGAATGTTTATCCTGGGCTCTTTGTTTTTTTTAATTAATTAATTAATTAATTAATTAATTTATTTATTTTTTCACTGATTGAGGAAATGGTCCTACCAGCAGGGAAATCTGATGCTCACTCTGCTGGCGGCTGCTACTTGGGGTCAGATGGGCTTCGCCTTTTTAGTGATCTTTATATATCTATCTCTCTGTACCCAGGGTTTTTTTTTAAGCCTAAACCAAGGGTTCTAGCATCTTCACAGGGATGTGTTTCTGTTTTGGGGCCACTAATCTGCCAGGACTCCAGGGTTTGGTCCTGAAGTATGTTCAGGAATCACTCCTGACGAGGCTCAGGGAACCATGTGGGGAGCCAAGGAATGGGTCGTCCTGGTCAAGGCCAGCACCCTACCTGCTACACTGTCTTGCTACACCATCCAGCACCCTACCTGCTACACTGTCTTGCTACACCATCCAGCACCCTACCTGCTACACTGTCTTGATACACCATCCAGCACCCTACCTCACCTGTCTTGTACAATCCAGCACCTACTGCATGTCTGATACACCATCAGCACCACCTAGTCTTGTCCATCCGACCCTACCTGCCGTCTGATCACCACCAGCCCCTGCTCACTGTCTTGCTACACCATCCAGCACCCTACCTGCTACACTGTCTTGCTACACCATCCCAGGCGGCACCTTGTCTGTGAAGAGTTGCTAGGTAGTAACCAGCAACCCCCATGGGAGGGGAATTAAAGTCAGAACAGACTTTATTGTCATGTGGTTAATATCCCTCTGGAGAAACTTACTGATACTTTAATTTGCTTGGCATATTTTGTGGGAATGTTTTACAATGAAAGGAGCCATGGATTTCATCCTATGATTGCTGTAAATAGATTTACTGTATACTTTTGTGAGGAAATGTAAAACTGACACTAAAACCTTCTAGTCAAGAAGAGAGCAGAGCTCTCCTGATTAGGAAGCCCAGGACAGGTAGAGTTGAGCAGGGACGTGTTCTTTAGCCTTCTATGCCTGTGGACTGGTGCTTGTCCTGCCTACCATATGGACCCACAGTTCTAACCAAGGTGGTAGCTGGTGGTTTTCAATTCTGCCCTGTGACTGGGCACTGGTTCATGGAGGTGGTTGAAGAGAAAGATTTAATATACAAAGGCAGCCCAGAAGAAGAACAGTCTATATTGAATTTGGGTCATGCACAGTTGTGCTTCAGGGCTTGCTTCTGGCTCTGTGCTAAAGCAACCCTGGCGCTGAAACTGGAGGCCGGGGGTGGGGGAGCTGCGTGGATGGTGAACTCCGTACTTGTACTCTATCTTGCTTCAGAAGCTTTCGATAGGAAGGCTGAGTACCGGGGCTTGAAACTAGCTACTGTATCTCCTTGACTTTTTTCTTGTATCTAGATATCTTTAGTTTGATTCTGGGTAGCTCAGCATAAACACCCAGAAAAAGCAAAAATCACTGAAGGGCTTATTTCTTTGAAAAGACGAGATTGAAGTAGATTCTTTATGCGTTCAAATCACTTGGCCTGTTTAATATGTTGCTAGCACAAAAAATGTATTCAGTCTAATACAAGCTTGGTCTGTGCTTTCTCATTTCCTCTTATCCAATGTAACTTCTGTTTCATGGTGAATAAAATGTTGCTTTCAGCAATTTCAAAGTAACTTCACCTTACCCATATGATTTTTAGGGGATCAGAGAGGAGGCCATATTAAATATTAACCTTTAGCTGTGTTGTTCGTGCTGACACTGAGGCAATCTGACTTTCTGGGCTGATGTTTGGGAAGCTTTCCTATTTCTTCCAGCTTTAGACTAGAAATTATAAAATAGAAGCTAAGGAAAGGGGAAATTAAATGACAAAACACACACTGGAAATTCAGCAAGGTATAATTTCATTATTAAGCAAGTGAAAAAGAAACCGCTATTATGGAGTTGGAAGCTAATTTTTTTCCCTCCTTTAATTTGTCTGTCACTCTTTACTTTTTTTTAAATTTTTGGTCGGGGGAAGTGATGATTGGGAGAGGGGAGCAGGTGTTCCTAACTGTAAGTCTTATATCCCTGATGGGGTGGTTAGGTTTTCTAGATATTTTTCTGACGTCTTTGTGGATTGTCTCCTAGGTATGGGACGTTTCTCCCCTCTTGATATATAGGTTGTGGAGTCTATTCAATACCTGGGTGTTTTGAGGAATGGCCCACTAGAATAAGACCTGATCCTGAAACAGGACATTCCTGGCCTAAACAAAGGGAAGAGGCCTGGTAAACGGAATTAGCCTTCAGATGGTCAGTTGACATAAGAAAGGTTTTTCACCCTGTCATGATAATTTAGGGGACTCCTAACAGCTTTGTCTGTTTCTGTACCTTTGCTTTGCTTAAGATAAGCGAAATAATTTGAACATGCACCCTGAAGATTGTGTGGGTAAGGTATATAAACAGAGCGCTGAAACAAAATGGGGCCTTTTTGAGTCTCTTTGGCTCGAGGAGTCCTCAGCGCTGAGCTGGATCTAAATGTACATAAACTTTCCTTTATCTACATTTCTGTTTCTGGAGAGTCTGTATCTAGTGATGGCCTAATGTGTCACAGAGACATCCCTGGCAGCCTCCGGGTGTGTTGGGTTGTCCCAGCATGAAGACTAGGGTGGGTCAGAAACCCACATTTGGCTGAGAGCTCTAGGTGGCCCCTTGTTGGAATGCTGGATGCAGCAGAGGTTCCGAGGGGTCAGGTGTCATGGAGACGTCCTGGCAACCTCTGGGTGTGTTGGGTTTTCCCAGCACGTAGGAAACTTGTGTTTCTTTGTCGGTACTGCCAGGTTAAAATGTTAAAATTCTCCAAATTCATAATTTGGGTCTTGCCGGCTTAATGCAAAAGGAGCTCTTTCCTGACCTGATTGGAAGAGTTTGGAAGGGGGGAGGAACATGGGATAATCTCAACAGGCCTACAGGGCTCCTTTTGCTCTGGAGATGGTCTTGTCCTCCTTCACCCACCCCTATTAGCCCACTTGGTCAGAAAAACTGCAAATTGTTTGCTTGAGCATGTGTATGTGTGTGATAGCCATTTCTGTTTGTAGTAAATTTTGTGTGTATGTGGGTGTGCAAATTGAAAAGGTCCAGGTGTTTTTGGATTATGCTGAACCTTCAGAAAGCTAACAGGTTTCTAAAATAAATGTTAACTAAATAAGAAATTAATATTCTTTATCCAAATTTCTTATTGGAAAAAGTTAAATAATTACTAACATCACGAAAGGATTGTGGAGCTGGAGCCAGAAACCAGAGGTGAGATCAGAGCTCTGTGAAATGGTTGCATTTTTTCTGTAAGAAGCTAAGCTGCTCCATAAATAACTGAGGTTCAAAAGCTATCAAGGTAAATCAAAGAATGTTTTCTTATTCTGGTATCTGAAATGATTAGTAAAATTTAACGGGCTACTCTCTATGTTTAGAAGTGGATGTTTCTGCATGCGATTATTAGAGTTTTCTAATCTAAAGAATTTGTGATTTGAAATAATGGCGGCAAATTTGGAAAGAGAAAAGGGGGGGGCTACGGTTGTACTGATTGGCAGTTTTATAGGCAAGAGCTCCATTTGTCTCCCCTCTTGGAAGGAGCGTCCAGACCCCACCCAAAATGTGTTGTTTGTCAGTTAGCTGATAACAGACTAGAAGAAAAAAAAAGGTGTCTGTTTAATTGTCAGCCTTTGCTGCAAGGAGCTGCTTCAAATTTAGTGGTTTCTAAGAATGTAGAATTGGAATTAGTTTGCATAGTCCATGAAAATACATACTATTGTTAAAGTGATTTTATTTTATGTCAGCTTTGTCATCAAGTGTTAAAATCTAGTCCTAACCTTAGGAGAATTTTTTGTCAGCAAGCGTGAAAGGAAGGAACTCTTAAATATTCTTGGTTATTTGTTATGGAGTAAACTTCTTGCCAAGTGTATATTTAGAGACACTCTTTGTCATGTTATCTGAATATTGTTTTGTGATAAAACTGTGTAAGACAGAATCAAATTCTAAAAAGGTCTGGAAGTGATGAAAATAACTGGTTCCTACTAGTTACAGTTTTCTTTTGGAATTAGAAATCTATTATGTTAAGGGTTAGTTTCTGAATGTTTATGGATAAAAATTGAAAGTATCAGAAAATGTAAAGTGTATGTGTTCAGAATAAAGGAAATTTGGGATTTGAACTTAGTAAGTTATGTAAAAAAAGAAGTTAGTAAGAGTGGAATTCCAGAATTCCAATTAAATAATTGCTTTAGAAAGATTAAAAAAAAGGCTGAGGTGCTTTCTGTGCCAGAATAACTCCATAGACTTATATCAGCATGTCTAAATTTTCCGCGCGCAGGCCGGCAGGCCCGGGGCCGCCCAAAAGGAGCAGCGTTGTGGCAGCCCCTCAAGAGGCTGCGGAGTCCAGACTCCCCATGCCAAATCCAGCAATCCCACGGAGTTTCCCCAAGGTCCAAAACTTGAGGCTCCCTGGTCCCTTGGATGAGGAATCCTTGTTTTGGTCAATAATCCCTCCCCGATCTTACAGGAAACTCTTCCTTCAGTCCAGTGGCAAGAGGAAACGCGGGATGTTGGAGGGAAGATGATCCAGGGGAAGGCCGTCAGAAGAAGGGTTGCCTGCCAAGAGGGCAAGAAAGTGTTCTCTACAAACCGACATGGCTCACGCTATAAAAGAATTCTTGGAATTAGAAAAAATGGGGTTGGGGAGTTGGTCCGTCTCAAGTGCTAGAGGTGGATGGATGTCTTTATGCAATAAAACGATCTACAGAATCCTTCTAGGACTTCAATGAGCCTTGGTTTTGCGAGAGTTATGCTCGCGTTGGTCCCGGGTCTTACTTCGGGGTTGATTAAAGGGTTTAATCAAAAAATTTTTCTCATAAACGTTGGCAGATCAAGTGTTTTCTTATGCTGGTATTTAAAAAGGTTTAATAAGTCTTTTTCTCTGTCTGAAAGCATATGTTTGTTTTTTTCTGTGTGGAATTGTATGTTGTAGATAACCCATGATTTGAAATAATGGAGGCTGTATGCTAAATATTGCTGTTTTAAGTCAGCAACTGCTTCAACTTTAGTGGTTTCTGAAATTGGAGAATTGCATGAGAAAATGTGGGAAAATAACTAGTTAACTTTTTTCAGTCTATTAGTCTGACATTCCATGAGAATGTATGTTATTTTGTTTCATATGAATTTGTCACCAGGTATCAATCTAGTTTTGAACTTAAAATCTTTTAAGTATTTTAACTCTGAATTGTTTGTGTTTTCAAATTCTAAAGATGAAATTTAAATGTTTTCTGCGTAACTGATTTAATGCTTTTAAGTAGGCTTGTCATGCTAAGATGAGATAATAACTAGCAACTTGTTTCTAAATTTCTTGGAAGATCAGCCTGTATTAAGTTCAGTAAAACAAGGAAGTTAAACCTATTGGGTGTAACTATAAGGAGTCTAGATAATGTATTTAAAGTAAGAAAGATAATGGATGGATGGAAATATCAGTGGGAAAAAGGAAAGGAATCCTGTTAAACTGAAGCTGGTTTTTGTAATGGAATGAAGGAAACTTACAGGACAGAATGAATGTAAAGGAATGTGGAAAAGGTTTTAGAATGTTAAGAAGGTTAAGAAAAGAAACTATGAAACTCTTTAAGAATTGTTCTAGTACCTTTTTGGTGAGATCTCTAAAAATTACAGATATGAGATAGATGGTATAGACTCCTAGTAAAGTGCTCTTAAAATTGGAAATCAGGGTTTTAACATGGGATTACTAAATTATACCTGATACTGTTAAACTGTTCCTTCAGGGTCTTTACAAGGAAGTCTGACCATCTTGTAGGTGGGCGGCCACGTGATCTTTTGACATCCCATGGGATCCAGTCTGTAATGGCTCTAGTCCAGCGGTTGCAAATTGCATTACATGTCCAGCCCATTTGATTTTCAATGCCTTGGCAAACGAGACAGCGTCCCTGATTCTTTTTTTTAAAGTCCCTGAAGGAATGGTTTGAGGCTCTTCATATTCCTTAATCAACCAGATGCCATTGGGCTACATTGGCACGTGATAGGGTCCAATGGAAATGTTACTGGCGCCCGCTCGAGCAAATCGATGAATAACAGGATTTAAGTGATCAAGTGACCGTTAAACTGTATGCTCTATCTCTACAGATCTGTATGCTTCTTTTTTTTTATTTTTTTGGGTCACACCCAGCAATGCTCAGAGGTTTCTCCTGGCTCTGCACTCAGAAATTACTCCTGGCGGTGCTCGGGGGCCATATGGGATGCTGGGGATCAAACCCAGGCCGGCATCGGTCGGCCACATGCAAGGCAAACATCCTACCCGCTGGACTATCGCTCTGGCCCCATGTACACTTCTTTTTAACTAGGTCCAATAGCAAATTGGTAGTTTGCACTTCATTGTGAGTAAAGTAAAATACATGCTTTTCTCTTTGCACCTTTAGTACATTTTTTGGTGCTTTTTTTGGGTCACACCCGGCAATGCTCAGGGGTTTCTCCTGGCTCTGCACTCAGGAATTACTCCTGGCGGTGCTTGGGGGGACCATATGGGATGCTGGGGATCAAACCGGGCTGGCATGGGCCGGCTGCCTGAACTATCGCTGGCCCCTTCAGTACATTTTTGTTGTTTCATGGCACTGTGTTGGTTTGCATAAATCAAACAAAATCTTTCCTCTCTGCTGCAATAGGCTGTACCCCTCATGCAGACAGGAAAGCCAGTTATGGGACCCCAAGGACCTCTTCCAGGGAAAACAGGAGTCAAAGGGATTGGTCTAAATGACAGGAGCAGGTAGTTGTAACAGGTACATTCACAAGTACCCTTCAAACCTCAGGGAGACCCTAGAGGCAGGCCAGCTTAAGGAAGGACCAGGAATCATCTCTGCTGTGGAAAACAAGGAATCTGCTTATCTGCGGTGACTGACAACTGCCTGAGCCATGCTACAAGGAAGGCTGCTGCAGTAGGGAATGACTTCAGCCCCAAAAAGGGATGTGGTCACTCTCTGTTCTTAAAAAACCCAGTGAAAGAGGCCCGAAGCCACCTGTAGCTAAACGTGGAACCTGATCTTCATGCTATGGCCAAGCCTGGGGTAGTCCTAACGTGACAGGTAAAGAGATTAAAATATCATGATTGGTGTTTCCTGCTCCTAGCCAGTCCCATTACTTCTTGGTAGTAATAGTGTACCCTAAGTGGAGAGTTCTCCAGTCTTTCTGTGTTTATGCAAAAGAACCAGTCAGGTTTATTAAGTCATTTGGCAAATTTAAAGTAAAGGTGGAGAGAAAACCATATTTCTATAATTTCTGTAAAGATCAGATTCTAAATCTAAGAAAAAGTAATTGATTAAAGTATCCAAATAGGCTTGATTTAAAGGTAACCCCTTGGCTAATCCAGGTAGACCAGGAACATCAGCTAAAAGGCAGACATGCTCTTTTTTTCTTTTTGGTCACACCCAGCCACGTTCAGGGGTTACTCCTGGCTTTTCACTCAGGATTTACTCCTGGCAGTGCTCAGAGGACCATATGGGATGCTGGGGATCAAACCCTGGGGCAGACATGCTCTTAAGTTTGCTAATAGGCCAAGGGTTTTCAAATTAACATCCAAATTGGTCGAGTGTTTATTCTTAGTTCTATGAGTACACAGTCATTTGGAAATTCTAAGATTCATAAGGATTTTAAAAGCTTTTAATTCTTGAGCCATCATGGTACCAATACCTTATCCAGTAAATATTCTAGCCAGAATACTCTGCAAAAGAGGAAAAATGATGGTATTGGATTTAATAATATTAGTGAATAACAATTGTCCATAGAAGGGGCTAAACAGGGCAGTTTAGAGTAAATCAGAACTGCGTTTTATGTGTCATGAATCTTAAGGATTGGCAATTTGACTTCATGCAAATGCTCAAATGTTCAGCATATAGCCATCTATTGGTTCTAACACATTCAGTGAAAGGGGCGAGGTTTTTCTATGTTGTACAAAGAGCCAGAGAGGTGGCTTGGTGTTTCTATGAGAAAAATCTGGACACAAAATGTTTGCTTCAATTTGTGTTACCTTAACATGTGAATTTTCTAAAACAGCAAAAGTATTCTTTTTTTTTTTTTAAATCCATTTATCAGTTCTCGGACACACTGGTTGTTTCCAGATTCTGGCTATTGTGAATAGTGCTGCTATGAAAATAAAAGTGCAGATGGTGTTTTCTCTGTGTGCTTTTGGCTTCCCAGGGTATATCCTCAGGAGTGTTATGGCTGGGTCAAATGGGAGCTCAATTTCTAGTCTTTGGAGGAATGTCCATGTTGTTTTCCAGAAAGGCTGTACCAGTCAACATTCCCACCAACAATGGATGAGAGTCCATTTCCCCGCATCCACGCCAGCACATGTTGTTCTTGCTTTTGGATATGTGCCAGTCTCTGTGGTGTAAGATAATATCTCATTGTTGTTTTGATTTGCATCTCTCTGATGATTAATAATGATGAGCATTTTTTCATATGTCTTTTGGCCATTCAAAATTCTTGTTGAAGTTTTTGTTCATTTCTTCTCCCCATTTTTTGATGAGGTTAGTTGCTTTCTTCTTAAGTTCTATCAGTGCCTGATATATCCTGGATATTAGCCCCTTGTCAGATGGGTATTGGGTGAATACTCTTTCCCATTCTGTCTTTGAATCTTGAACACTGTTTCTTTTGAGGTGCAGAAACTTTTTTAGTTTCATGTAGTCCCTTTGTAGTTGAGAAGGTGGAGAAGTGGCAGGGTGCGTGGCTTGCAGGGAAGTGGAGCTGAGCACCCGGCCGAGGGGCGGGGACCACACAGGCAGACAGGAGATGCTGCTGCTACACCGAAAGCCATTTGTGAGACAGAAGCCGCCCACGGACCTGCGGCCAGATGAGGAAGTTTTCTACTGTAAAGTCAGTAGAAAGAGATCTTCTGCCACTAAGATGACTTTTTTGAACGAACCATTCTGTGCAACAGTCTTGTGTGGAGTTGTGCTGTGACGGGTAGACCTGTACTGACTTATCAGGGAAGCACTTAGGTCAGAAAAAAAAAGCAAGACAGAATCTTCAGAGTTTTCCAGAACCACTAATTATTCCAGTTTTATACTTGACCAACCTTACCCATTGTTCACGCTTGCATGAAATTTGTGATCATATTATTGCATATATTAAGGATAGATATTTTGTTGAAGAAACTGTGGAAGTCATTAGGAACAATGGTGCAAGAAGAGCTGATTGCATCCTGGCTGTCACTGACCCATCCTGCAGCAGTTTTTCCAAGCCCAGACCAGGTATGCCTATCCAGAGACTCACACACACGGGACAGAGCTGCTACTTGCTCTCCCTGTGCCCAGCTGATCGCAAGGCATTCAGGAGGGATGGTGGGTTCTAGCCCTAACTCACACCACCCCAGCAGAGCCTTGCAAGAAGCCAGAGGAACCCCCACACATGAGGGGCTGCCATTTTCCACATCTGGACTCCCCTCTTGTCAGAGCTCCACCCAGCAGAAATGCTGATTGCAAGTAGCCGCGTGGTTCATCAATAAATGCTCGAGTCTTGAGGGGGACTAGATTACCCCACCTGCATGGAAAAGCGTGGCAAGCTACCCGTGTCATATTTGACATGCCAAATACCAGTAACAATTATAGACCTCATTCCCATAACTTGATGGAATGATTTGAGGCTCTTTATGTTCCTGGAGTGGGCAGATGCCCTTGGATTATCTCACATGAGACAGGACATATTGAGGTGTTACTGGTGCCCGCTCCAGTAATTGATGATCTACAGGAAGTCAAGTGATCAAGTAGTCCTGTATGTTTATCTTGTAGTTGCTTTGTTAGTGGTGTTTCACCATTGAAGATACCTTTAGCTTCAATGTCGTGGAGGGTTTTTCTTATATTTTCTTCAAGTACTTTATGGATTCAGGTCTGATATTGAGATCTTTAATCCATTTTGATCTGATTTTTTGTGCATGGTGTTAGACAGAAGTCTAAATTCATTATTTTACTTGTCGCTGTCCAGTCTTCCAGCACCACTTGTTGAAGAGGCTTTCCATAATCCGTTTTGGACTCTTTGCACCTTTATCAAAGATTAAATGATCATGTGTTTGAGGTTGGCTGTCAGGATACTCAATTCTATTCATAGGTTCACAGGTCTGTTTTTATTCCAATACCATGCTGTTCTAATTACTACTGCCTTATAGTACAGTTTGAAGTTTGGAATGGTGATGCCTCCCATCTTCTTTTCCCCAAGGATTGCTTTAGCTATCCATTGGGGTTTATTGTTCCATACAAATTTCAGAAGTGTTTGGTCAATTTCTTTGAAGAATGTCATTGGTATCCTTATAGGGACTGCATTTAATCTGTACAAAGCTCTAGGGAGTATTACCATTTGGCAATGCTGATTCTCCCCATGCATGAGCAGGGAATATGTTTCCATTTCCTCGTGTCCTCTTTTATTTCTTGGAAGTAATGTCTTGTAGTTTTTCTTGTACAGGTCCTTTACACACTTGGTTAAGCTGATTTTTAGGTATTTGATTTGCTGTGGCACAATTGTGAATGGAAGCATTTTCTTAATATCCCTCTCTTCACTTTTGTTCTTTGTATTTAGGAAAGCCACTGTATTATGTTGATTGATGCAAATATTAAACCATCCTTGCATTCCTGGGATGAATTCTCCTTGGTCATGATTTATAATCTTCTTGATGAGTATTTGGATTCTGTTTGCTAGTATTTTGTTGAAGATCTTAGCATCTGGGTTCATCACGGATATTAGTCTGTAGTTTTCTTTTGTATCCTTTTGTGTTTCTTTTGTGTTGATTTTGTGTCCTGTCACTCAATAGGCACAGACAATGGCCACAGACAATGGCCACAGACAATGGCCACAGACAATGGCCACAGACAATGGTCACAGACAATGGCCACAGACAATAGCCATAGACAATAGCCACAAACATTATGTGTCTATTGTTTATAGGAGTTTTTTGGTAGAAAGTTTAGGGTTCTCTAGGTATAATATGTCATCTGTGAATAATGATAGCTTGACTTCTTCCTTGCCTATCTGGATGCCTTTAATTTCCTTTTCTTCTGATTGCTATGGCAAGTACTTCCACACTATATGGAATAAATATAGTATTTGTATTTTATTACTTCCAGTACTATATGGAATAAAAGAGGCGAGTGGGCAACCTTGTCTTGTCACTGATCTTAGCAGGAAGGCTTTCAGTATTTCCCCATAGAGAATGATACTCATTGTGGGCCCCCCCCAACCCCCCGCTGTGGGCTTTTGATAGATGGCTTTGACTATATTGAGAAAGGTTCCTTCAGTTCTCATTTTCTGGAGAGTTTAAATCATGAATGGGTGTTGGATCTTGTCAAATGCTTTCTCTGTGTCTTTCTTTTATTGATATGATGTATTATGTTGATTGATGCAAATGTTAAACCATCCTTGCATTCCTGGGATGAATCCTCCTTGGTCATGGTTTATAATCTTCTTGATGAGTCTTTGTATTCTGTTTGCTAGTATTTTGTTGAAGATCTTAGCATCTGGGTTCATCAGGGATATAGGTCTGTAGTTTTCTTTCTTTGTGTTGTCTCTGCCTGCTTTGGGTATCAGGGTGATTTGTGCCTCATAGAAGCTGTTTGGGAGTGTTTCTGTGTCTTCTATTTCCTGGAAGAGCTTGAAAAGGACAGGCAGTAAGTCCTCCTTAAAGGTTTGGGAGAATTCGCTAGTGAACCCATCTGGATCTGGGCTTTTGTGTTTGGGCAGACTTTTAATTACTGTTTCAATTTCCTCGATGGTGATAGGCTTATTCAGGTGTTGCAGATCTTCTGGTTTCATCTGGGAGAGGTTATAGGACTACAGGAATTTATCAATTTCTTCTAGATTCTCATGCTTCACGGCATACAGACTCTCAAAGTAATCTCCGATGATCTTTAGGATTCTGTGGTTTCTGTTGTGATGTCACCCTTTTTATTTCTGATTCTGTTTATTTGGGTTCTCTATTTCCCTGTCCTTATAAGTCTTGCCATTGGTTTGTCAATCTTGTTTATTTTTTTCGAAGAACAAGCTCATGGTTTCATTAATCTTTTGGATTGTTTTTTGGGTTTCCAACTCATTGATTTCCCTCTCAAGTTTTATTATTTCCTTCTTTCTGCCTTGGCTGGGCTCCTTTTGTTGGTCTTTTTCTAATGTTTTCAGCTGTGTAGTCAGATTACTTATGTGGGCCCTTTCTTCTTTCCTGATGAATGCTTGCAGAGCTATAAACTTTCCTCTTAACACAGCTTTTGCTGTGCTCCTGAAGTTCTTATAGTTGGTGTCTTCATTTTCATTTGTTTCCAGGAATCTTTGGATTTCCTGTTTGATTTCTTCTATGACCCATTGGTTGTTCAGCAGTGAGCTGTTCAGTTTCTAGGTGTTTGGTTTGACTCCCTGTTTCGGTTTACGGTTAACTTTCATTTTCAGTGCATCATGGTCTGAAAAGATAGCTGACACAATTTCTATCTTTTTTTATTTTATTGAGGTATGCTTTGTGGCTCAGCTGTGGTCTATCTAGGAATATATTCTATGAGAACTTGAGAAAAATAGTTCAGTGTATTCAGTTTTTTTGGGGATGAAAAGCCCTGTATATATCCACTAGCTCTCTTTCTTCCATTTCTTCCTTCAGGACCAATATTTCCTTGTTGAGTTTCAGTCTTGTTGATCTATCCATCGTTAATAGAGCAGTGTTGAAGTCTCCAACTATTATTGTGCTACTGTTAATGTCTTTTTTGAGGTCTGTTAGCAGTTGTTTTAAGTATTTTGCTGGCCCCTCATTGGGTGCATATATTTTTAGTAGTGTAATTTCTTCCTGATATACATACCCCTTAATTAATAATAAATGACTTTCATTGTCCCTTCTAACCTTTTTCAGCCTGAAGTCTATATTATCTGATACTAGGATGGCCACACCAGCCTTTTGGAGGAATTGTTTGTTTGGAGAATGGTCTTCCAGCCTTTGACTTTGAGTCTGTGTTTGCTTTGATTATTCAGGTGTGTTTCTTGTAGACAGCAGAACGTTGGGTTCAATTTTTTTATCCACTTGCCACTCTGTGTCTCTTAATTGGTGCATTTAGACTGATTGAGAGAGATTATTGACATCGGATTTTGTGCCATCTTTCTGTTTACACTTGTTGTGCTTTTGGGTTTTGTCTTATTTTATAGTAGACCCTTCAGTCCTTTTAAAGTTGGTTTTGAGTCCATGAAGTTCCAGAGTTGTTGCTTATCCATGATGTTGTGTATCTTTCCTTCATATCTGAATGTGAGTCTGGCCGGGTAAAGAATTCTTGGTGAGGCCTGCAGTTCATTGAGCCTTTTCACAATATCCCACCATTGTTTTCAGGTTTGGAGTATTTCATCTGAGAAGTCTGCTGTAAATCTTAGGGATGTTCCTTTTGTATGTGATTTCCTTCTTTGATCTTGCTGCTTTCAGTATTCTATCTCTATCTATAGTTTATGTCATTCGATTAAGATGTGTCTTGGAGTATTCTTATTGGGGTTTCTTTTAGCTGGTATTCTATTGGCCTCCCTGAATCTGGAGGCAGGCATTCTTTAGTTCCGGAAACTTTTCTGCAATGATGGCTTTGACAGTTTCTTCTTCATCAGGGTTTTCTTCTTGCCCTTCTGGGACCCCAATGATCTGTATTTATTCTTTTTGGCTTCATACCGATTATCTCTTGTTGTCTGTTCATTATTGTGAGTCTTTTTTTCCATCTTCTGCTGTTGTGTAGAGAATCTTTGGAATTGTCTTGGAGATCACTAATTTTTCTTCAGTAGTTGTTACTCTGCTATGGAGGCCTTCCAGTGTATTTTTCATTTCAATTACCACATTTTTAATATCTGTCATTTCCATTTGTATTTTGGTCTGCATTTTCCTAATTTCTTCTCTCATGTCCTCTTGTATTTTGTTGATTTTGTATTCCATTGCTTCTTTGAGTTCCTTATGCATCCTTAACAATTCTTTCAAAATTCCTTATCAGAGAGGTCATACAACTCATCGTTAGTGCTTGGCTCATCTAGGCTCTTGACTTCACTCACTGAGCTTGATGGAATTTTGCTTTGCTTTAGCATTATGGCTATTGTAAGTCGCAAATGTGATTTCTTGGTGGCTAGGTAGGACAGTTAGTAGGTGCTTGGGATGTTTGCAGAGTTTTGGTGGGTGGCAAAGGAGTGTAGTGACAAATGCTCACTGGTACCTCATGCCAGATAGATTGTAAAGTAGATCTATCTATCTAGATTTATCTAGCCCACTGGAGTGTCAGCACGGTTTCGAGGTTTTGGTATGTGGGTGCCTGGTTTTGGCCTGTTCCTTGGGGCTGGTTAGTTCTGCAGAGACACAAGGATCTCTCTCTCTCTCTCTCTCTCTCTCTCTCTCTCTCTCACACACACACACACACACCTGTAGGAGGGGCGGAGTCATTCCTGGAAGCCTAAAACAGCAAAATATTCTGCCCCTCACTAGGGCAAAGAGGGACTTTTTACTCCTCCAGGGCCTAATCATTTTACGTGAGTGTTCTTAGCCTAATTGATCTGATCTTTTCTTGCAGATGATAACTTCAGAAAATTTGATCAATTTATTGCATGGGTCCCATTTAAACTGAGCTAGTAAGGAGATTTCACCCCTTGCATAGGCAGAGTTTATATTACCTTTGTCAGCATGAAGCAGCTCCAGAAGATGGACCCTTACCCATTTTCCCCTTAATGATATAAGGTGGTTAAATCTCTAGGAAGGAATATGATGTGGATAAATAGACAGGAAAGGACCCCATGGCAGTGAAGTAGGGGAGTAATAAAGCTACCTAGCTTTAAGATCCTAACCTGAAACTAGCCCAGATCAGAGAAGGCTGGATTCACCCTCCAAAAGAAGATCATTACAGAAATAGAGGTGCAACAGCAATTGTCAGGATCGCGTGCTTCAACGCCTGAAAATGATGGATGTTAGGGACCCTGCTGCCACTCCTGACCTGAGCCTGTTCTTGATGAGCCTGTCAGTGGGGCAAGCTGTGCTACTCTAGAAATCCTTCAGGGAACTAGTACTGTTTAGAGGAACATGAACTGTAAAGTCCCAATTTAAGGGAAATTGCGGGGACGTCTTGTTGGGGCTCAGTGGAAGAAAAACTCTCCTAATCTGTTGGGGCCCAGGAGTGTCCTGGTTTTGCCTACACCTCTGGTCACCTGGTCTTACCGCATGCTTATTTTCTTCTATAATAACAGGAAAGACTTAGTCCCATTTATGTGCATCCTATTAAATGTAATGCCGTGAGTATATGCATATTCAGGTGAAGGGGGACACCAACAATTATGGCTCTCCAGGTGGAAATGAGTCCTAGTACTCATTCCTATAGCTGTAAGTCTGGGAATAGTAGGGACTGCAGCCTTGGGGAAAGCTGCCATGGTAAAAACAGATCAGAATTCAAAGCAACTGGGTAAAGTAGTTGAAACTGACTTGGCAACTCTAGAGTATAATGCCAGACATTTAGAGTACCCTTAGACTCCCTGGCAAAGGTGGCATTATGAATCCCTTTTTTGGCTGGTCCCCCTGGCTGCCATTGGGTCTCTCTGCCTATTGCTTGTTATGCTGATTTTTGGTCCCGAATTTTAAATAAATTAGTTGCTTTTGTTTCTTCTAAAATAGATAATGCCAAACTGATGATACACTGAGGTAGAAGTACCAGATCCTTGAGCAGTCTGCTCAGCCTGAGTCTTCGGTCTGATGACCTCATGAAGTTACAAGAAAAGGGGGAATGTGAGGAATGACCCACTAGAGTAAGACCTGATCCTGAAACAGGACATTCCTGGCCTTTACAAAGGGAAGAGGCCTGGTAGAGGCAAGCCTTCAGATGGTCAGTTGACATAAAAAGGTTTTTCACCTTGTCATGACAATTTAGGGGGACTCCTAACCGCTTTGTCTGCTTCTGTGCCTCTGCTTTGCTTAAGATAAGCTAAAGAATGTGAACATGTACCCTGAAGATTGTGTGGGAGAAGGTATATAAGCAGAATGCTGGAACAAAGCGGGGCCTTTGGAGTCTGTTTGGCTCAAGGTGTCCTCAGCGCTGAGTTAATAAACTTTCCCTCTATCTACATTTCTGTTTCTGGAGAATCTGTATTGAGCAACACCCTAACAGGTGTTGCTGTAGTTTGTAGAAGAGTGTGTAATGGTGACTGGCAAAATAGAGCAGCACTGACTGATTCCACTGGCCGGTAGGTCTGCATACTTTACCAGTGTCAATGGCATTAAGACAATGGTTAGAAGTTAAATTATTTACAAAATTTTTTCCATTGTAATAAACTTGTGAGAGAAGTGGGCATATACTTTAATAAAAATACATTTTTCCTCCCTAGATTTGAAATTGCTTTTAATTCAGAGCTCAAAGATTATGCCAGATTGTTCTGAGTGAGGAGTAATGTTTTATTACTGACAGCAATGTGTGTGTGTGTGGGGGGGGGCATCGCGTTATCACAATTTCTTGACACTTCAATGTGAGTTTTTCTATATAGACTTTTTATTGAATTTAAAATTTTCTTATTTGGGGAATATAAAATGTTCATTTATTTTAGTCACTGTTTCACAGACTACAACAATAAAATCAAGCTTAATAAATTGATGAGTTGTGGTTTAAAAACTCCATACAATTTTTTTGTATTTTTGAAAGACAGGTATTATTGTTTCTATTTTCCTACAGTTTGGGCACAAGATTTTCTAGGCTTTCAAAAATTTGCTAATGATTTAATCTCATTGTTTAATTTCTCTACAATTTAAATTATAATGGAACAAAACCTTTTTGATAACTTTAGATGAATTTCAGTTTTACAACAACAGATTCTTGGCTCAAGTTTTGAGTACTTTTGTGCTGAGAGAAATAAATGACATCTTGGTTAAAAAACTGCTATCATATATTTAGCATTTAAAGACCTCTTATTCTATCTCCCACTTAAGGATCAGTACTTTCCTGAAGTGTACTTTTTTATGCCTAATATTTGAAGATTCTTCAGGCCCTGTTAAAGTTTATTTATCCTGCTGAAACCTCCAGTGACATGCTGCAAAGTCATCCAGGGTAAATTCTTATTTGTGCCCCCTGGCTCCTCTTTTGCCTTCCTTTTCACCTTTTCTTTTATCCAGATCCTGAATTTTTTTTTTCTGTCAGAACTGCTAGAATCCCTGCT
>JAJIBD010015785.1:0-12241 GCA_021461705.1 Cryptotis parvus | reverse complement strand
GTCGTGATGCAAGGCAAATGCCCTACCTGCTGTGATATCACTCCGGCCCCAAGAGGCCAATTTTTAAATTTTGTTTTGAAATCATTTCAGGTTCACAGAAAAACACAAGAATAGGTTTTACAGAAAAATATAAGAAATTCAAAAAAGTTCTGTACACTTCATCTAATTTGTTATTTTACTCTCTCTGTATATGATTTTTGTTATGAACTGGTTGGTAAAGACTAAATGAGTTATAGATGATACATGTCTTTATCCCTGAAGACCTAAGCAGGTGTAGCTAAAAAATATAGGATTCTTTTTTTCTCTTTCATCACTTGATCACTTGAATCCCAGTTATTCATCAATTTGCTCGAGCGGGAGCCAGTAACATTTCCATTGGACCCTATCACGTGCCAATGTAGCCCAATGGCATCTGGTTGATTCAGGAATTTGAAGAGCCTCAAACCGTTCCTTCCAGGGTCTTGACAAGGAAGTCTGACCATCTTGTAGGTGGGCGGCCACGTGATCTTTTGACATCCCATGGGATCCAGTCGGTAACGGCTCTAGTCCAGCGGTCGTCTCCAAATCGCATTACATGTCCAGCCCATCTGATTTTCGATGCCTTGGCAAATGAGACAGCATCCCTGATTCTGGAATAGCGACGGAGGTCAGAACTCCAGATTCCTTATCTCACTTGAGTGAGGCATGATATTCCAAGCATAGCTCTTTCGATTCCTCTCTGGGAGACCCGAATAGCATTCTCATCCTGCTTTCATAGGGCCCAGGTCTCTGAGGCATATGTTAATGAAGGGAGAATGGTGGAGTCAAAGAGATGAGCCGGAGGTTCTTCGTCCTTTTAGCTATTTCTTTTGCTGCCTTTGAAGGCATTCCATGCCGCCTCTTCCCTCCTGCGCAGCTCAGGTTTTAGGTCGTTCATCATGTTTACTTCTTGACCTAGGTACACATAACTGCTGCATTCAAAGATGTCTGTTCCAATGAGAGTGAATGGGGCCTCTGGGACTAGTTCATTTTTCATAAACATAGTTTTCTTTTAGATTCAGCTGTAGACTATCTTTCCACATTCTCGGTCAAAGTCAGCCAGCATTTGTGCTGCTTGGCTAATGTTTGGTGTTATTAGAACGATGTCATCAGCGAAGCAGAGGTGGTGTAGTTGCCGACCATCTATCTTTCACTCCCTTTCCTTCCCATTCTAATTGTCGCATGATGTCCTCGAGGGTGGTGCTGAAGAGTTTTGGTGAAATGGTATCACCCTGTCGAACCCCTCTTTTGACATCAATGATCACTTCCTTGTAGAATAGTGAGATCCTGGTGGTGAATCCATACAGAGCTCACGAAGGATCTTGATGTATTGGGTTTGAACACCCTGTTTGGCTAGTGCTTCGATGACCGCTTCAGTCTCCACAGAATCAAAGGCTTTCTTTAAATCAATGAATGTGAGACAGAGCGGCATCTTGTACTCCCTACAAACCTCAATGAGCTTGGTTACAGTGTGGGTATGGTCGATTGTGCTGAATCCTTTCCGGAAGCCAGCTTGCTCACATGGTTGTCCTTCATCTAGTGTTCTGCCAATCCTGTTCAGGATGACTCGTGTAAACAGCTTGTAGATGACGGACAATAGGCAGATGGGGGGATAGTTGCCAATGTCGTGAATGTCTCCCTTCTTGAACAGTAGAACTGTCCTGCTGGTTTTCCACTGGGAGGGCACCTTGCATTCGGACAGGTAGCGTGTGAAGAGCCAAGTTAGTGTCTTCCCATAAAAAAGGGGCATACGAAAAGTAAATTATCTTTCATGAAAGAAAATTATTTTTCATATGCCCCCTATAATATAAAACTAGAAAATTAATTTTGTCAAAAATGGTATTATCTATACACCTTTTCAAAATTCATTTTTTATTTGTTTGTGTGTCTTTGATGTGCGTTTGGGCTCATGTCTTACTGTTGCTAAGTGTTGCTTAGGTCTTACTCCTGGCTCTGTGCTCAGGGGCCATTCCTGGGGACCTTTTGGGGTGACAGGGGCTGAACCTAAGGCAGCCCCTATGAGGAAGTACACTACCTGAAGCACTCCTCATCTTCCCTTCATCAGTTTTTTAACAACACTTGGAGTGTGGGGTCAAGTCACAAGTACCTGGTGTTCCAGGTACTACTCCTAGCCCTGTGCTCAGGAGTAACCCTAGGCAGTATTCAGGGGACCATATATCATACCAGGGATTTGAACCAGGATCGCTGGCAATTCAGCAGCATGCAAAGCAAGTGACTGTCCCCCCGCACTGTTGGAGGACAGGTTTAGCTATTCTGGGAGTTTTGTTGTTTTGCCTACTCCCAGCTTAATTTATTTAAGCCAAGGTTTTTTTTTTTTTTTTGCTTTTTTGGGTCACACCCGGTAAGCTCAGGGTTACTCCCTGGCTCGCACTCAGGACACTCCTGGCGGTGCTCGGGGGACCATATGGATGCCGGGGATCGACCCTGGCGGCTTGACGGCTGCGTGCAAGGCAAACACCCTACCTACTGGGCTATCGCTCCGGCCCAGCCAAGGTTCATTCTAATGAGACCTCTCTTCACACTGCTAGAGACTGTGGCAGTTACAGAAGTCACCTTGACTGAATAACTTCTGACATATACATCTACTAAGACTTCTATGTTTTCTAGATTGGGCACAGCTCCTTTTTACCCACTGCACCCAAACATGGGACAATTAGAATTTACCAGGAGACTACCATCCTGGCTACGTTGGGACTATAGGAAGACTATAGGAAGGATCATACTAGTTTGCTCTAAGCAGGCGAGTGTGACCCTTTCAGTACATGACAACAAGATAGTCAGAATCACCCTGGTGCAGATAATAAGAAGGACCTTGTGGGGGCCAGGCGATAGCCCAGCGGGTAGGGCGTTTGCCTTGCATGTGGCCAGCCTGTGCCGGCCGGGTTCGATCCCGGCATCCCATATGGTCCCCTGAGCACCGCCAGGAGTGATTCCTGAGTGCAGAGACCAGGAGGAACCCCTGAGCGTTGCCGGGGTGTGACCCAAAAAGCAAAAAAAAAAGAAGGACCTTATGGGTACCATCTAGATTACATGAAGCTCATGAAATTAAGATGTATTACTTTGTATCAGCCCCCTCTCTCTCTCCAGTGTTTTACATAAGAGATAATCTCGGGATTAGCCCTTGGAATAACCTTTGTTTATACCTGCAATAGGGTGTGGCAAATCACTCTGTTTAGAGTTCTTTGTTGAAACAACCATCCCTTCGATTACTTTGGTGTATATAAGGGGACTGACTTGAGGGCCTTTGGGTCTTTTTAGCTTTCGGCTTTTGGCTCGCGGCGGCTTTTGGCTCCTCAGCTTTCAGCTTTTTGGCTCCTGTGGCTTTTAGCTCCTCGGCTTTTGCTTTTGGCTTTTGGCTTTTTGCTCTTTGGCTTTTTTGCTCCTTCTTCTGGGCAGGACTCATCTTGGGTGAGATCCTCTCTCTTTTGGTGGAGACTTAGGCTCTTTTGTATGGTCTAGGTTCGGACCAGAGCTAGAGTTTGTTCATTATATTGGAGTGCTGTGGAAGAGCTTTTGTACTATTAAAAGCCTTTTTGGTACTGCACCGGACTCGTGAATTTTCATCTGTTCCCCGGCGTCCTTGGAGTAGAAGAGAACTTCTGTCCTGACACTGTAGTGGGGACCCCAGTGGCATTCCCGACACCGCACTACCTTTCTGACTCTGCTATCAAGATTTTTTACAGCAGAAGAAGAGAAAAAAAAATTGATCCAGAATTCAACTCACAATAGTACAGTGCCACATTTCTTTAGATTCTTTCAATTGAGAATGGTTCTTCCACCTTTCTTTGCCCTTAATGACACTGACATTTTTGAAGACTATCAGCTACTGATTGAATAGACTGTTTCTCATTTTGGCATTGTCTGATGTTGTCTCCCAGTTGGATTCAGGTGGCGCATTTGGACAGGAAGATTGCAAAAGCGTTGGTGTCCTCAGTGCACCCCAGGAGGAGAGAAAGGATATTGATTTGTCCCATTATCCCTTGAGAGGAACTTGCTCACTTGGTTCAGGTTAAGTCTGTCAAGCCTCTCCAGAGTCAAGTTAGTATTTTTCTCTTTAAAATCAATAAGCATTCTGTGGGAAGATAATTTCAGATTGTATAAATATACAGTTTCTCATCAAACATTCACCTATTGATTTCTATATTATCTGATCAATCTTGCCTGAATCAATACTATAAAGGTTGTCAATGAGGTTTTCTAGCTCCATAATTTCTTCTTCTATTTATTAATTGCGATGTAACTGTACAGATTTCCTTTATTCCCTTCACTTCTTTGTTTAATAGCAGTATAGATTTGTATTTCTTACTTTATTCAAAGTACTACTCTACTTTCACTTTTATTTGGCCACAATGGAAGCTCCTTCCAACTGTTTCCTTCGTCCCTTTGACATGTTCAGATGGAGCTTTTATTTTTCTTCCAATTCTTATTTAGGCACTGCAATTTACAATACTGTTAATAATAGTTTCTGGAACACAATGTATCAACACCACACCCACCCCAGAATGTCAGTTGTCTCTCCACCGTGGCTCCAGGTCACTCTCCACCCACCCTCCCTGCACCCCTCTCTTAGCAAGCTCAGTTCTGTGATCCAACTCTCGGGATCTATTACCATTGACCATTTGTGATTTCTTTGCTATGTTTATTTTTTTCCCTCAGTTCAATTTTAATAGAAACTACAAAAGGTCAAACCTGATGTCTCTTGTACAATTTGGTAGACCTATCCCATATTGCAATTCTGCCTGTTCTCTCAAGGGAAGGAAGACGGCCCCACCCCCAACTTGGAGAGGCTGTTCCAATCCCATATCACATCTGGGCTGAGTCCAAGGTCCGGTGTTTGAAGCTTGACAATAGTAACAAGAGGTTTTGTTCTTATGAAGCTTCTCTCTGTAGCCTGCCTAAAATGACCCAGGGCTCACTTGTGCTTAGAGCAATATTCTTTGTTCTTCTGGATATCAGCCTTGATGGTATCATTAACAGGCTTCCAGCCAGCTCGCCACACATCATCATGTTTGTCATGACTAGCAGCCTTGATCTAGTCTCAGTGCCACACCTGCGAAGCAGCCAAGAGATCAGTTACAGGAATCTTCCAAATGATATATTTATTGTCTTAGATTAAAGACCCTGAATGAGATACCTTCATCAGCCTTTAGGACACCCACCAAGTAATAGCTTTCTTGAGGTTGATGAACAAGAACCCTCACTTGGCAGTTGAGTTTAAGTTCTTCTTTCTGCTGTATCACTGAAAGCCGTGACCTCCATGGGCACACAAAGGTGAAGTCACAAGGATAAAAGAAGAGCTGAACATAATTTCCTTTGTAGCTATCTTTAAACGTCTCTAAAGTTGGGGGCAGTGTGCTCAATTGTGGCATTCCCTAAACACATCTTGCTGTTTGTGGCCTCTGCTGCAAATACCACTAAGGCTAGTCATAGAGAAGATGTCCTGACAAAGTGTGTTTTATTCCATGTGGGAGAGAGATCATCATGTATTTTCCCTCTCCCTCTGACTGTCTGCACTCAGCATGTTTCCCTCTAGTTAAATCCACATAGCAGGGAATTGCATGATATCATCCTTCTTATAACTGAGTGGTGTCTTATTGTGGATATATAAACCACAGTTTCTTCACCCATTCATCTGTTCTTGGGTGTGTGGATTTTTTCCCAAATCTTGGCTCCTGTAAATAGTGCTACAATGAACATAGGAGTTCAAATGTCTATTTAAAAAATATTACTATTTGGGATCCTGGGGTAGATGCAGGAGGAGGAGTCACTGGGTCAGTTTTGAGACAAATGGAAGCTCAATCTGAATTTTTTGTCTGTTTGTTTTGGGGGCACAACTGTAGATGCTCAGCGCTTACTTCAGGCTCTGTGCTCACCAATCACTCTGAGCAGGCTTGGTGGATAGTGCAGGAGAGTGAGTCCAGGTCAGCTGCATGAAAGATAAACCTGCTGTACAATGTCTCTGGCCCTCAGTACTAAATTTTTTTTGAGACATTTCAATGCTCTTTTCTATAAAACTTAAACTAAACAACATTCCCTCCAGTAATGGATGAGGGTTCCTTTTCCACTACATCCCTGCCAGCATGGATTATTTCCAGAGGAGAGCTAGTTTTTAGGGAAGATTTTCCTAACTCTGGCCCATACTCTTCTCCAAAATTATGAAAACTTAAGAAATATTCAAGAATCTCATTTTCAGAGTCGAAGGGGGGTGCGGCATTTGCCTTGTATGCAACTGACCCAAGTTTGATCCCCAGCATCATATTTGGTTCCCCTAAGCACTACAAGGAACAACTCTAGTGCAGAGCCAGGACTAACTCCTGAGTATTGTTGGGTGTAGCCCAAACAACATACCAAAAAATCTTTTTTTTAATTTTATTACACCACTGTGAGATATACAATTACAAAACTATTTATGATTAGGTTTCAGTCATATAGTGCTCCAGCACCCATCCCCTTCACCAGTGCACATTTCCCACCACCAGTGTCCCCTGATTCTCTCCCTCCTCTCCCAGCCTGCCTCAATAGCAGGCACTTGCCTCTCTCTGTCTCTCTCTGTCTCTTTTTCTGTCTCTGTCTCTGTCTCTCTCTTTCCTCTTACACATTGTGGCTTGCAATACATACATAACAATATATAACAAAGGTTATGTCCCTTCACCTATTCAGTACTCAGTTCTAGGCTTCTATTACCATTTCCAACAATTATTAGCACACTGGTCCCTCCTCTGTCTTACCTAACCTCTGACTCCCACACACTGCAGTAGATTCCACCCACTTACAAGTCCTCCTAATCCATCAAACCAAAAAATCTTATTTAACACTATGACAGAGTATCCCCTATTATATCAATTAAGTTTAGAGCCCTAATGTGTTACACAGTGTCTACATTCATACATTTTACTATCCTTCCATTTGCCAGTCTGCAGCAAGTCATGGGTTGACACTCCCATCTCCCAGTTATTCCATAGTGAACTTACTGAGGAGAGAGAGCTATCACTATCACTATCTTCCCTTTAATCATCTATTTGCTAGAGCGGGCACCAGTAATAGCTCCATATGTCCTGTCTCATGCTAGTAGAACCCAAAGACATCTGCTTGCTCCAGGAACATAAAGAGCCTCAACCCATTATATTAGGTCACGGGAATGACCTAATATAAATGTTACTGGTATTTGGCATATCAAATACTACACGAGCAGCTTGCCGGGCTTGCCGTGCAGGTGGCATCCCTAAGGAGAGAGCAGGGGCAATAAAATAGTCAGGGAGGCCCAGAGCATAGTAGGGGAGACCTGGAGGAAATGAAAGAAGAGGAAACTTTTTTCCTTTGTTCACATTCCTACCCACACTACCAACTTCCCCACCCCAGGAAGCCAACTCTCCCCTGCTAAAAAAATTCCTGGGCATACAGAATACTTTGTCAAAAATTAGAATCCAGTCATCTTATCTCCAGAGACTGGAAGGCAATCTGAGTTACACTGGAGGAATCTAGACTCCTCACCACAGAAACACCACTGGAAGGGATGGAGGAGAGCAAACAGTGGGTAAGTGACATTCTCATCCTTACTGGGACTTGCACCACAGGCTGGAGGCACTTCCGGCAGAATCCAGTGCTGGGAAAGCCTGCAATAAATCAGGTCTGTCTTTACCAGCCAGAGGTTGCTATGGCAATAAGGAATACACTGTAGGTTTTAAGAGATGTAATTTTCTGTGATTCACTGTATATTTTTAGCCATTTTTCTTCTGTATTATCTCCCTGTGGCAATTGCTTATTAATGCTGGTCTGCACCAAGATTGGACTAAAAGGTCTGTTTTCAGAGTGATGAAAACCCTAGAGATCAGTAAGTACAAGAGGGTTATGGCCCACGGACCCAAAGGTAACCTAGGAGTAGCGCCAGATAGGTCAGGACACAGATTAATTAGAGTGGGCAGGGCCGTGCATCTAAGAAACAGTGAAAAGATGATGAAAAGCTCCAACCATACAGCGTGTTTCATTGCTAGGAATGGCAAACAGAGTCACGTGACCCACTGTCAGGTATCACCGGGCATCATGACAGACAGAAATTAGAATGTCGAGTGAGGGCAACTAGGGTTGGGGTTTCTAAACAAATGTATGCTGACCTGCTGCTAATTCAGGTCAAGACACTCTACAGTCTGCATCTGTGACATGTAAAAACCCAACCTAAAAGTTAAAGCAAAGAGAAAGCTTCCTGTGTCTTACACTTATTCCCTTTTCCTTCCCTTTGTTAATGTGGCTGTTGTTGTGATAACCGGAGGTCACACCTATTGAGTTACAGTACTCACACTTTATTGTGGCTCTGGCAACTGCCAGCAACAGAGCTGTTCCATGGCATGGGAGTGGGGGCAGAGTCACAGACAAAGCTGGTGGCTCAGATGCACAAGGCAAGCAGAGCATCCAGGCCCCCTTCCTGTCTCTGGACTGAAAGGCCAAGGACATTGGGTAGTCTCAGACATAGCTGTCTTCACAGGGCTGATGACATCATCCACATCTGTTTTCTCTCTCACACCAAGTTCCACTGCCATTTTGGCATTTTGGCTCCGATAATATAAACCTCAACTAACAGAGACCTCAACGAAGTGTGTTTTGCTTTACTCATAGGAAATCCAGAGATTTATTTTTCTCATAAAACAGAGTCACCCAGAATAGGCCTCAATGATGTTACCAGACAGCAGCGCATTACATTATCAGGCCCCCTGGCCTCTTCTCTCTCACTCCGGTTCGGCCGTCTGCAGGGCCTCAGAGGACTGCCTCAGCTCCAGGCGATCAAGACAGTAGAAGTGGCTGCAGCCTTTTTTTTTTTTAAATGCAGAAAACGAATCTTTCTCAAGGCCAGTGGCTGATTTCTTCCAAATGACTGAACACGGAGTGCATCCTGCTCACCACTGAGGGAGTCAAGAGAGTCGAGTATTCAGTTTTCTGGCCCTTAGAGTAGAAACAAACTTGGTTTTTACTTTTACTTGTCTGTTTTGTGTAACAAAGGGCAGTCTCGTGGAGGTAGAGAGATAATTCAGCTTCATTCCAGAATCCGATTGATCAGGCCATCGCTGCCACTTCTCCACCCACTTGGGAGGAGCAAAAGGGGAGAAAGGGGGAGGCCACTTCTTTCCGAGTTGTGATGCGAAGTGCCAACGACACACTCATCACTTCCCTTCTGCTCATATCCTTTGGGCCAGAGTCTAGTCATTTGCTCAAAGCTGGCTCCGAGGAAACCTGGGAAGTGGAGAATTTGGTAGCTATGTGCCCAGCTAAAACTCAGTAACACAAACAAGGGGTGGGGTGGCATTGGGAGGGTGGGTGGGTCGAGTCCTGGAGATGGCTCTAAGAGCTGGAGCACAGACTTTGCACCCAGGAGCCTTGGGTTGCATTTCCAGCATGGCTTGGTCTGCTAAGCACCACTGGAAAAGACCCCAGACCTCCAGGCATCGTACTGGGAGTAGCTCTCAGCAGTACTGGATTTGGAACACCCACTCAAATCACGGAGAAAAGTACTAGGAGACATTGAACAACTTCCTTCAGGGCAGCTAAGGTAGAAGGGTCTGAACAGATTGAGTCAACTATTTCTTCCCTGCCACATTCTTACAGAGGCTTATTTTGAGGTGATAAGACAATTTCAGCATCATCAGCTCCACACCCTCCATGGTCCAAATCCATTAACAAAGGAGTCTAACCTCTTTGCAACTACGCTGGCCAATTTCATTGCATCTCCTTTGTTCTCATTGAGTCCTCTACTCAGCCCTGACATAGGAGTTGCAATGCAATTTATTATACCCGAGTCACCACCACATCACCAAAGAACTCTATCAGAGTCAAGGAGAACATTCAGAGAGCTGGAAATCATGCTTTATATGTGGAACTGGCTTTAATCTCAATACCACATGGTTCCTAAGCAGAGCTTGTCCCTAAGCAGCACTGAGCACTGTACAGGAGTAACCCCAGTCAGTATCTCTAAATGTGACCCAAATCCTCTTTATTCCTCCCCTGCAAAAAAAAAAAAAAAAAACAACTGTCTCTACACATCAATTTGTTGATCTATAAGATAAACTTATAATTAAACACATGTCCCAGGGGAGGTAAGAGTTTGGTACTAGTGGCCATTTGTCTCTGATTTCTTTTTCTTGTTTCTTACGCTACATCCAGCTAGCTGTGTTCAGGCCTTACTCAACTCTGTGCCTAGGATCACTCCTGGCAGAACTTGGGGACCATATGTTGTGCTGGGGATTAAACTCGGAGTCTGTCACATGCAAGGCATGGTCCCTACCTGCTATACTATTGCTCCAGTCCCAGTGATTCTTGACCTCTTAACAAAACTTCCCTAACAGTGTTATCATAGACACCAAGACCCCTAAAGCATAGATAGATGGATAAATAGCCTTTTTCCCCTCTCATAATATATTTCAAAGAAAAACTGTTCAGCTAGGTGGTACCGATGCCTTCACATTCATTTTATCATAATTTCCAGGGAGGAATTTTTAAAGGATTTTAAGGATTTTTACTAATCATATTAAGGAAACTTTGCTCCTTGCCCATTGTCACAGCCAGCGATAGAACCACAAATTTAGGACTAACCTTGACCCTCATCCCATCTCTCTACTCCCTCTTGTGTCAAAATTATTTTTTATTTATTTACTTACTTTATTGCTTTTTTTTGGGTCACACCCGGCATTGTGTGAAAATTAATGTCACACAAGTATGGAATCCCAGAAGTCTCCTTGCTGGTTATAGTGACCAAAGAGAGATGAACTGAGGGCTGGAGCAAGAGTACAGCAGGTAGGGCATTTACCTTGCATGTGACCTACCAGGGTTCAATCCCTAGCAGATGTCTCACATCTGTTGTCAGTATGAACCTCTGGGCACCACCAGTGATCCCTGAGCACAAAGCCAAGAGTAAGCCCTTAGGAATTGCCAGGTATCTCCCCTGCCAAAATAATAATAATAATAATAATAATAATAATAATGATAGTAATAGTAATAGTAGCAATAATAATAATAATAACAATAATAGTAATAATCACTTGTCTTCCCGTTGTTCATCGATTTGCTCAAGTGGGCACCAGTAACATCTCTATTCGTTAGGAATGAGATCCATTAGTGTTACTGTTTTTGGCATTCGAATACACCACGGATAGCTTGCCAGGCTCTGCCGTGGTTCTGGGTTTACCCCAAGGGGGCCCAGTCTTTTTCTTGAGAGCTTGTTTGGAGGTTCTAGCAGGGGAGCGCAGCTTCTCGTATACCCTCGACCGAAGACCGGTCCGTCTCTATTCGGGGAAGGCCGTCCTCTTCGACCAGGCGTTCAGCTTCGGGAGGGACGCACATGGAGCGGTGAGGGAGGGAAGGGGACACCCGCCTAGCCAGCCAGATCAGCCGAATCAACCCTGGCGATCAATGGGGTGACAGATGTCGCAGCCAGATCGCCCTCACATCCTGGCCCAGTCTTTTTCTATGTCAGACCTGGCATTTAGATAAGGAGCTCCACACTGAGGTAAGATTATTCATGTTGCCCTTTCCAGGTCCATGTGGCTGAAAACTCCAGGTCTTCTCAGAGTTGGAATGGGTGACCTTTCCCACCTCTCTGTACTTCCAGAAGCCCAGCAGCCACACCCATGTCTCACATCTGTTGTCATGTAAGGTCATCTACTATCCTTGTTCCAGAGACTCAAATAAATCTCAAACGAGATCAGCTAGCTGTAAAAATTTCTCAGACACCCATTCCTGGAGTCTGAGAAATGGAGATGACCTCTTAAAAAGGTCATCTCCATTATCTACAACACTGACATCACAGTAGTAGATCGCTGGGATGTAATGTAGAAACCAACCAACCTCAACTAACAAAAACATTAACACAGAAGGTTAACTTGCAGCAACAGCTTAATAAAATCCTCAGATAAGGACTTAAAACTCCCCATGGTTAGATACAATGATTTTCACAAATTTTCTTTTACTGAATTTTTTTCATTCCATTAGCCATTTTGGGATAACAAGGAATATAAAATAAATTATTATCAGTATGCTATGAGGGCAGGCTAGAGGGGTGGCTGGGAAATCAGAGACAATGGTGGAGGGAAGGTGAACAGTGGTGGTGGGATTGGGGTTGGAATCTTGAATACCTGTAATAAATCATCATGAACAACTTTGTAGACCATGGTGTTTAAATAAAGGGAAGGGAAATATTTTTATGTGTATTATTCATGTT
>JAJIBD010015784.1:0-15836 GCA_021461705.1 Cryptotis parvus | reverse complement strand
ACTCCTGGTGGTGCTCAGGGGACCATAAGGGATGCCGGGGATTGAACCAGCCAGCTGAGGATGCCCTACCTACTAGGTTCGATCCTCAACATTCCATATGGTCTCCTGAGCCCCACCAAGAGTAATTCCTGAGGTAATTCCAGGAATTCCAGTGTGACACTCTGGGCACCTGACAGAATAGGTGTCACACAGCATCTGTCCTTTTATGACAAGTTAATTTGGTTTTGTTTGGGGGGAGCCTCACCCACCCAGTAATGATCGGGGGCTTACTCCTGGCTTTGTGCTTAGGGGGGTCATTCAGGGGACCCTATGGGGTGTCGGTATCAAACCCAGTCAACCACCTGCAAGGCAAGTGTCCTACATGCTGTACTATTTCTCCCCCTTCTCAAACTTTTTTTTTTTTTTTGCTTTTTGGGTCACATCCGGCGACGCTCAGGGGTTACTCCCTGGCTCTGCACTCAGGAATTACTCCTGGCGGTGCTCAGGGGACCATATGGGATGCCAGGGATTGAACCCGGGCTGGCAGAGGCCGGCTGCGTGCAAGGCAAACACCCTACCCACTGGGCTATTGCTCCGGCCCCCTCAAACTTTTTAATTATAAAACAGAGAGGTAGAGAGAGGTGACTTAAACAAGTTTACCCCACTTTGATGACAGAGCAATGGCTGAACTCCAAGCATGTTAATTCCAAGACATCTTTCTTTTCCACCTTTTATATTTTATATTTTTTGTTTTTTTGGGGGGCATACCAGCAATGGTCAGGGGTTATTCCTGGTTCTGCACAGAGGAATTACTCTATGGTGCTTGGGGTACCATATGGGATGCCAGGAATCGAAGTCATTTACAAAGCTGTTGACGACTGGGTTTCAGTCATACAGTGGTCCAACACCCATCCCTCCACCAGTGCACATTTCCCAACACCAATATATCCCACTTACCTCCTCCCTCCCCCAGCCTGCCTCTATGGCAGGCACTCTCTCTCCTCCCTCTCTCTCTCTCTCCTCTCTCTCTGTCTCTCTCTCCCCCTCCTTTTGTGCATTGTGGTCTGCAGTTCGGACACTGAAGGGTTATCATGTATATCCCTCTACCCTTCACATTTAAGGTTCCTCCCTGAGAGCCCAGAGTTTCATTCCCACTTCAGACTTGATTCCCCACTTGTCTTTTTAGTAGCTCATTAACTTCCCTGAGTCTGGCATTTTTAAGCTCTAGTGACTTTCTGCCCTTCTCCCAAATCTCTGTTTACAACACTTCCCCCTTTTACTACCCGTATAGCCCTGACCTAATCCACTGCCCCCAGGAGAGACCAGTGGACCTGCTGGCCTTTGGAGGACTTTCAGGCCATGGTCCTGATGCAGCCTAGGAATAAATGTTCCACAGCAGTGCAGGCAGATGGGCAGGAAGAAGGGCAAAGCTGGGGTCCCTGATGTCACACCTGGCAGAGGACAAGCTGGGCCCCAGCGATCACACACGTGGGAGGCCCCACCTGGCTGCTGATCTCGACTTTGTCCCAGGAACAGAACTCTAGGACCCCAGAAAGCTGTGAATGACTAACGCTGGCAGAAGGAGTTTCGGCAATTCAGCCCCTACCCACCAACAACTGCACCCGCCTCGCCCCCACAGCCCCCTTTCTCTCTGCCAGGGGGTGGGCGCATCTATTCCCAGGGGCCAGATACTACAACGGAGAAGGCTCTTGCCTTGCATGCAGCCAACCTGGGCTTGGTCCACAGCACCACAAAGTGTCCCTGAGCCCCCGCCAGGGTGATCCCCTGGGCACAAAACCAAGAATCAGCACAGAGCACGGCTGTGTGTGCTCCAAAGACCAAAGGATAAAAGAAACTCTCCTGCCAGGTGGCACAGAGACACCGTGGCAGAGCGAAAACACGTCCCGGCTCCCTACGTTATCTCCAAGTACAGACTGAAGGGACCAAGGAATGGTGGGTCCATGGGGAGTCTGGACAGAGGACAGACACCCCCCATGCATTCATTTGTGGGATATAAATATATGTCAGTTTTCTACTAATTGTTGGAAACAGTAACACCAGACTAGAACTGAGCAATGAATGTAGGTAAAGGATTTACATGAGAGTCCCTTAGCAAGCGGACCTCTAAAGGAAGTGGCTCTGAAGGGCCAGAGCAGAGGCCCCTGGTAGGGATCACTGTATCACCGTTCATCATCGATTTGCTCGAGCGGGCACCAGTAACATCTCCATATTTCCTGTCTCATGCTAGCAGAGCCCAAGGGCATCTGCTTGTTCCAGCAACATAAAAGAGCCTCAAACCATTCCATGAGGTCATGGAAATGAGGTCTATAATTGTTACTGGTATTTGGCATATCAAATACAACACGGGTAGCTTGCCAAGCTCTGCCGTGCAGGTAGCATACTCTTGTAGTCATCTCTAAGTCCAGCATTTATTGATGAACCGCGCAGCAGTTTGCAGCCACGCGGGCCGGGCTGTGATAGGCTGGTCTGCTGGGTGGAGTCCTGACGAGGGGGAAGTCCGGATGTGAAAAATGGAGGCCTTCATGGAGTGGGGGGGGGCGTCTGGCTTGCTGCAAGGCTCTGCTGGGGTGGCGGGCCAGGGGCTAGAACCCGCCATCCCCTCCCGGTGAGTGGCTGGGCACAGGGAGAGCCAGTAGTAGCTCTGCCCCATGTCTGTGAGTCTTGGTATACATCTCTCTCTCTCTCTCTCTCTCTCTCTCTCTCTCTCTCTCTCTCTCTCTTTTTCTTCCTCTCTCTTTCTTTCTTCCTCTCTCTCTTTCTTCTTCTTCTTTCTTTCTTTCTTTCTTTTCTTTCTTTCTTTCTTTCTTTCTTTCTTTCTTTCTTTTCTTTCTTTCTTTCTTTCTTTCTTTCTTTCTTTCTTTCTTTCTTTCTTTCTTTCTTTCTTTCTTTCTTTCTCTCTCTCTCTCTCTCTCTCTCTCTCTCTCTCTCTCTCTCTCTCTTTTTTTTGCTTTAGGGTCACACACCTGGCAATGCCCAGGGGGTTACTCCTGCTCTGCACTCAGGAATTACTCTTGGGTGGTGCTCAGGGGACCATATAGCATGCCAGGGATCAAACCTGGGTTGGCGCATGCAAGGCAAATGCCCCCACCCGCTGTGCTATCACTTGGTAGGGATATTTTCTACCCCCAATGCCCAGGGCTCCATGACGACCCCATCCAGGAGGAAATGGCCTGGTCTGAGCACCATTTCTTCTAAACAGCAGACAATGGGGACACAAGAGCTAGAAGGAAAGAGAGCTACCATACGGAAAGCAGCTTCAAGCTATGCCTGAATGCCCAGGACAAGGGGAAAGGGCTACCTCAGCAGAGAGCAGCCAGCTATGATCCAGTCCCCAAGCTCCAGGGAAACAAGGATAGATGGGGGGGGGAGCTGGGCAGAGCAATGTCAGAGCAGGACTGTCCCTGCCCCACGGCTGAAAGATAAGGAGTCTGTCTTCAGTTTCCCCTTCCCCAAAGCCTCACCCTGACTTTGTTTAGGTTTTCAGATAAGATGGAGGGCACCTTGGGGACTTGCCCACAGGGGATCTGCTTGTTCCTCTGATGCCTGCTGGTCTAGAACCCCCCTAAAAAATGTGCTTCCCTTTCTTCTTTTTTTTTTTTTTTTCAGGGGTCAAGCCCAGCAATGCTCAGGGTGTGCATCGGATGTGCAATGCTCTTTATTGATTGATTGATTGATTGATTGATTGCTTTTTGGGTCACACCCAGCAATGCTCAGGGGTTTCTCCTGGCTCTGCACTCAGGAATTACTCCTGCCTGGCGGTGCTCCGGGGACCATATGGGATGCCGGGATTGAACGCTGGCCGGCAAGGCCGGCAGTGTGCAAAGGCAAATGCCCTACCCGCTGGGCTAGCCGCTCCGGCCCCTGGATCTGCAATGCTCTGGATCTGCATTCAGGAATTACTCCTGGCAGTACAACGGGGACCATATGGGATGAATCGAACCCAGGTCAGCCACTTGCAAGGCAAACACCTTACCCTCTGGACTATTTCTCGGGCCCCCTTTCTCATTATTTTAAAAGACCTTTATGAAGACAAAATGATTGTTTTAAGATCAGTCTGTCGACTTCCCAACCTTGGCAATGTTTAGGGGTTACTCCTGGCTCTGAACTCAGGAATTACTCCTGGTGGTGCTTGGACCATATGGGATGCCGGGAATTGAACCCGGCGCGGCTGCGTGCAAGGCAAATGCCCTACCCATTGTGCTATCGCCTGACCCCTGGACCCTTTTTTAAATTTTATTTATTTATTTATTTTTTGCTTTTTGGGTCACACCGGCGATGCTCAGGGGTTACTGCTGGCTCTGCACTCAGGAATTACTCCTGGCAGTGCTCGGGGGGACCATATGGGATGCTGGGGATCGAACCCTGGCCGGCATGGGCTGGCTGCGTGCAAGGCAAAGCGCCCTACCCGATGGGCTATCGCTCCGGCCCCTAGACCCTTTTTTTAAAGGGCCATACTGAGTGAAATCATCCAGAAGGATAAGGACAGATATACAATGACTGCATTCATCTGTGGGATATAAATATATGCCAGTTTTCTACTAATTGTTGGAAACAGTAACACAGACTAGAACTGAGCAATGAATGTAGGCAAAGGATTTACATGATAATCCCTAAATGTATGTAGGACAAGCCACAATGTGTAAGAGGAGAGTGAGTGAGAGACAGAAGAGAGAGAGGGGGTCTGCTGAGGCAGGCGGAGAGGGGGATCTGGGACACTGGTGGTGGTGCCCCTAATGGAAGGATGGTGCTGCAACATTGTATGACTAAAACCCAATCATTTTGTAAATGTCTACCTCACAGTGTTACAATGAAAATAATCACTTGTCACTTCCCGTTGTTCATCGATTGGCTCGGCGCGGCACCAGTAACATCTCTATAGTCCTGTCACGTGCTAGTGTAGTAACCCAAGGGCATCTGCTTCTCCAGGAACATAAAGAGCCTCAAACCATTCCTTCAGGTCATGTGAATGAGGTCCATAATTGTTTTTGGCATATCAAATATGACACGGGTAGTTTGTCAGGCTCTGCCTTGCGGGTGGTATACTCTCAGTAGTAGGCTCTCATCTAGTGCATTTACTGATTTTTTTTTTGCTTTTTTGCTTTTTGGGTCACACCCGGCAATGCTCAGGGGTTACTCCTGGCTCTTTGCTCAGGAATTACTCCCTGACGGTGCTCGGGAGACCTATGGGATGCCAAGGATTGAACCCGGGTCGGCCACATGCAAGGGCAAACGCCCTACCCGCTAGTGCATTTACTGATGAACTGCAAGCAGCGGCTGCACACAATGGGGAGAGATGGCTTTTCTCTTGGGTGGAGCTCTGATGAGCTGTGGAGTCCGATGTTGAGAATGACTGCCCTCATTGTGTGGGGGTTCCTCTGGCTTCTTGTGAGGCTCTATTGGGATGGTAGACCAGGGCTAGAATCCGCCTTCTCTCCTGGGCACCTCATGATCAGCTGAGCACAGGGAGAGCCAGTAGCAGCTCTGCTCCATGTATCTGAGTCTCTGGATCCGGCATACCTCAATTAAAATAATAATAATAATAATAATAATAATAATAATAATAATAATAATAATAATAATAATAAATAAAATTGTAGCTCAACCTGAAAAAAAAAGTGAGGAAATAAATAATTCCCAATTAAAACAACATGTTTAATGGTGGGAAGGTGCAATGATGGTGGGGTTGGTGTTGGAATACTGAATGTTTGCAACTTAATGTATGACTTAATACAGTTATAATATCAAAATTAAGCAAAACAAAATTCTTAGATTCTGATCACAGATCTAAGACTGTCAAGTCTGGCAGCAGACGGGGGGATGAAGAGAGGGTTTAGAGAGCATAAAGGATGGCAGTCAATGGAGTGTATAGAGGGATTTGGGCATTTTGTGATGGCTTAATCTGCAACATTGTACCATTAGATAAACGTTGACCATATTGTAAACCAATGTCATAATAAAATAAAAATTAAAGACCAAAAAAGGCCAGAGGGATGGCATAGCAGGGAACCGTTTGCCTTGAATACAGCTGACCTGGGTTCGACCCCCAGCGTCACATAGGATCCCCCAAGACTGCGAGGATCAATCCCTGAACACAGAGCCAGGAATAAGACCCGAGTACCACTGGGGGTGATCCAAAACAAAAACAAAAACATTCACCTTCCCACAGGATGGTCTCCTACCACTAAGCAACACTCGCAGTATCTATAGACTCATCAGCTACTCCACCGTGATGGACCCTGTGCCTCAGACAGGATGGGGCATCCGTGAGAGCGTGCATGTGAACAGGAAGCCAGAGAACTTCCTGGGGCAGCTTAGACTCAGCCCAGACAAGCCCATATGGGCCCTTGCTCATTTGTACTGTTCCTGAAAAACCACTCACTCCTGCCCTTGAAACCCTTCCTGAAATATTTTATTAATCACTAAAGAAGAAATATATATGTATAATGTTTATCACTTGATATATATATATATATTTTATGTATATAATGTTTATATATATATAAAATAAACATTTATGTTTATTTAAAAAAGAAGTCTTGGATAAGAGTGATAATCAAACCAACAGTAGATGATAACTGACAATATTCCAGTGAGCTAAAACTTTTGAAGTCAAAATTTCTCTTAACGTAGGGGAGTATTTTCAAAGCAATACTGGGAATTTCACATCTCATACTTAGTAGTAGCTGTAGGGCTATTCTCATTTTGTGGTGATGAAAATTTAACCTCTAATATTAAAATTCTGTCTACAATAAATGTAAAAATTGGTATTATGTTGGATTGAATCTATTTTTTGAGCAAATATTCATCATTCCCAAATAAAGTTAATACAGCAATGCAGGTTAGAAATGAAACTTTGCTAAAACCAGCTTTTATCATAGCCCACAGAACCTATTTGAAATGAAATTTTTTTTTTTTAAATCTTGGCAGGGGCGGAGCGATAGCCCAGCGGGTAGGGCGTTTGCCTTGCACACAGCGCAGCCCATGCCAGCCTGGGTTCAATCCCGGCATCCCATATGGTCCCCCGAGCACCGCCAGGAGTAATTCCTGAGTGCAGAGCCAGGAGAAACCCTTGAGCATTGCTGGGTGTTTCCCAAAAAAAAAAAAAAAACAAAAAAAAATCTTGGCAGTGCTCAGGACTTATTCCTGGCTTTGCACTCAGGGGTTATTGGTTATTCCTGGTGGTTTATTCCTGGTGGTGTTCCCGGGACCCTCAGTAGCTGGTACAAGGGTCCAGATGCACAGCAAATGATTTTTTTTGGGGAGTCACACCTAGCTATGCTCAGGGGTTACTCCTGGCAGTGCTCGGGGGACCATATGGGATGTCAGGGATAGAACCTGGGTCGGCTGCATGCAAGGCAAATGCCCTACCACTGTGCTATAGCTCCAGCCCCACACAGCAAGTGCTTTAACTCTGCCCAAACTACCTTCTTTTATCCTTTTTGGGTCACCCCTGGCAATGCTCAGGAGTTACTCCTAGCTGTGCACTCAGAAATTACTCCTGGCGGTGCTATATGGGATGCTGGGGATCAAACCCAGGTCGGCTGCGTGCAAAGCAAACGCCCCTATCCACTGGACTATCACTCCGGACCTCAAACTACCTTCTTTAATGCATGATTCAAATGTTGCTTTGCCCTATACTGACTACAGAGACGGACACAGGGATCTGGTTCCCACCCCTCTTTCTTTTCTGGGGTTCGCTCGCCTCCAGAGCAGCTGCAGGAATGTCCCACCTTGTTTCAGGGCCAAGGGGAAACACCGCACCGAGCACACCCTTGAAAGCGCCCAGTCACAGCCCTATCCCTGGTACACGCTGTGCCACGAGGAACGGTCACAAGCACAGTTGTAGGAGATTGTTGACACACTTGTTCACAGGATGGAAACCTTGGAGACTCAGCTGCAATCCAAAGTGAAAATAATGGTGTATAGTTTCTCCGAAAGCACAGCACTGTGACTTTTCTGGGAATCGTGGACTTAGGTTGCCTCCGTTTCTCTAGCTTCAGCACCAGAAGCCTGCGATCCACAGGAGGTTGGCTGTGGGGTCCATGAATTCATTCATGGGACCTGCGAATCTGAACCATCTTATGCCTGTTGGCACCACTAATCTCTAAAGCAGTCACACCCACGCCAACCCAGGCAGGAAACCACACAGAATTTGTCATCAACAGAACTCAGTAATGTCCAAATGCCATCACAGACGTCTCAGACCAGCATTTATACTTCTCCCTGCCATGAAATTCTGAAAGATATTTGGGCTAAAGGTAGCTCTGAAGAAGCAGACACCAGGGTTGAGCGACAGTACAGTGAGGGCACTCGCCTTGGATGTGCCGACCTGCGTTGGAGCCATGGCATCCCATATAACTAGCTTTGCTTTGTTCTTGTGTTGCACATGTATATATATGTATATATGCTTTTTGGGTCACACCCTGTGATGCTCAGGGGCTACTCCTGAGCTCTGCACTCAGGAATTACTCCTTGCAATACTTGGGGGACCATATGGGATGCCAGGGATTGAGCCCGGTCGGCTGTGTGCAAGGCAAAGGCCTTAGCTGCTGTCCTATCACTCCAGCCCCAATGTGTTTTATTTTATTGATCATTGCCTGTTATTCTGGGTTGAACTAGAAACAGCGAGAGCTAAGCTTACCATGGGAGGTGGGAGAAAAGGGTGGGGGTGGGGTAGGACGGAGGAGCGATGTTTAGAGGTCTCTGACACAACGGTAGAGGAAAGCAGGGACCCTAGTGCAGAGAGTGGGTTTCGCCGCATACGGGAAACCCTGTCAGGAAGTGTTGTAAGTTACAGGGCCTGAAAAAATCAGAAGCAGGAAGGGGCTAAGGGCTCCCAAAGGGCTTCTTCGCCGCAGCTTGACACTCGGGCTTGAATCTGGCTCCAGTTTACGGAGCGAGGTTGTGGCGATTGGCAAGACCCTGCCTGTCCCACAGGAGGGGGTGGGGTAGGGGGCAAAAATCTTTGTATTTTTGTGGGAGCTCTGCAAACAGGGGTGTTCTGCATCTAACCTCTGACCTCCAACTGCCCCAGGAGTTGCTCCTGCTTGCGAGCAGCGTGTGGACTACCCACACTGTGAAAACGCAGGACACAGCTCCAGGTCAGGGAACGGGCAGGGGAGTGCTCCTGAGCAGAGCGGGGGCGCACAGGCCCTCCTAGATGCGGGCTGGGAGCGCAGCGCTGAGCCCCACTGGGTAGAAACTAACTCAACCAATCCTGGAGACTGCAAGCTTCTCACCCGCATCCTCTAAGCCCAAGGTTCTGGGCCACCAACGTGACCAGTATCCAAAGACTGAGAAGGGAGGGTGCTCACAGAGCACCAGAACCCACCCAAGCATCTTGCACACCTGTACTGCTGGCGCCCTCTAGCAGTCAGAACATGGAGCTGCTGTGCCAAGGCCCCTATGTGTCGCCCTCTACTGGCCAGAGTGTGAAGCTGCCGTGCCATGTCCACCACGTGCAGCGCCCTCTGGGGGGGTGAGAGCAGAGTGGAGCTGCTGCAGTCTAGTGTTCAGAGGGTGGAGCTGCAGTGTGGCGCCCTCTAGAGGTCAGCGCATGCTTGCATCCTAGCCCTCCAGAGTACCCTACCCACACCAGACTTTACACTCTGCTCCAACTCTGCCTAGGCAAAGTTTGCCTAGGCAAAAAAAAATTTTTTTTCTTTTTGGGTCACACCCGGCGACGCTCAGGGGTTACTCCTGGCTCTGCACTAAGGAATTACTCCTGGCAGTACTCAGGGGACCATATGGGATGCCGGGGATCGAACCCGGACCAGCACAGGCCGGCTGCGTGCAAGGCAAACGCCCTACCCGCTGGGCTATCGCTCCGGCCCCAGAAAAAAAATTTAAATAAAAAAAAAATTGGTGGGGGCGAACTGGGGGAGGCGCAACATTGTTTCAAGTTGGACAAATTGACAAGAGTGAGAGACAGACGGCGTTCCATCCCGACCTGGGGCCGCCGTGCTGGGCCTGGTCTCCCCTTCCTCCGCCCCTGAGAGCTGGGGCCCGCTTTCTGCAGGGTTCCCGGGCTCCCGCTCAGGGCCGGGCTGACCCGACTCGCTAGCGCTTCATGGAGAACTTCCAAAAAGTGGAAAAGATAGGAGAGGGCACTTACGGAGTGGTGTACAAAGCCAAAAAATAAGGTGACGGGAGAAGTGGTGGCGCTTAAAAAAAATCCGCCTGGACACCGAGACAGAGGGTGTGCCCAGCACCGCCATCAGGGAGATCTCTCTGCTCAAGGAGCTCAACCACCCTAATATTGTCAAGCTGCTTGATGTCATCCACACAGAAAATAAACTCTACTTGGTCTTTGAGTTTCTGCACCAGGACCTCAAGAAATTCATGGATGCCTCTGCTCTCACTGGCATTCCCTCTCCCACTCATTAAGAGCTATCTGTTCCAGCTGCTCCAGGGCCTGGCTTTCTGCCATTCTCACCGGGTCCTGCACCGAGACCTCAAACCTCAGAATCTGCTTATTAATGCAGAAGGATCCATCAAGCTTCGCAAACTTTGGACTAGCCAGAGCCTTTGGCGTCCCCGTCCGTACTTACACTCCATGAGGTGGTGACCCTCTGGTACCGAGCACCTGAAATCCTTCTGGGCTGCAAATACTACTCCACAGCTGTGGACATCTGGAGTTTGGGCTGCATCTTTGCTGAAATGGTGACCCGCCGGGCCCTGTTCCCTGGAGATTCTGAGATCGACCAGCTCTTCCGAATCTTTCGGACTCTGGGCACACCAGATGAGGTGGTTTGGCCAGGAGTTACTTCCATGCCTGATTATAAGCCAAGTTTCCCCAAGTGGGCCCGCCAAGATTTTAGCAAAGTTGTGCCTCCCCTGGATGAAGACGGACAGAGCTTGTTATGGCAAATGCTGCACTATGACCCCAACAAGCGGATTTCAGCGAAGGCGGCCCTGGCGCACCCTTTCTTCCAGGATGTGACGAAGCCAGTACCCCATATTCGACTGTGATGTCCTTCCCTGTGCCTCCAACTCTCTCTCCCCCTTTCTTCCAGTGGGGGCCTGATCTGGCTCAGAACTGGGCCGTTTGCCCTCTGATCTTGTCTGGCTGCCTTAATATGTATCTTCTCCTCTTAGCCAGACAACTCTGAGGGATACCAGGACAGAGGAAGTGGGTGAAAAACAAAAGGGAGCTCAGATGCACTTAAGTCAGCCTGAATTACTCTCTTCCTCCATCTCAGTTGATGCTAACTTAGGCACCAACTTAAATCACTTAATAGATTTAAGTGATTGGTACTTAAATAGAAAAAGACTGACTTTCCTCTCCCCCATATAGGATTTTCCATGCCATTGGACCTCAATTTTTATTCCTATGTTTGGAATGACAGAGATTCTCATAGCTCCAGCCTCTGGCTTTGTGAGGTTAACTTAAAGCAACTTAAATTGGAACTTCTGAAAACCAAGAAAACAAAAGCACATGTAAGGGCCTGTTTTAAGGGATTAGGATTAAAAAAAAAAGACCCAACCTTTTTAAGACCTATACCTTTACTTTATATACCTTAACTTTAGCATTTCATTTTCCCTAAGACTTTGAGAGATTCAGTTCAGTCTTAGGGGGCCTGTAGCAGAAATGTGCTTCCTGATCTTGGCCTTCTTCTCTGCCAGACCTCTTTGACTGTCCCTAGTATAGCCAAGGGGCATCTAGGAAGCTCGGGACAACGTCCCTGAATCCTTACAAGACAAGTGAAAGATGTTTAAATTTTTTTTGCCTTTTAAGAATTTTGTCCTTCAGGTGCTAGGGATCCAGGAATCCCGCTATTTTCCTCTGAGGCAGCCCCAGGAGTGGAAGATAGGATTTAGACATCGTTTCGAGAACACTTACACCGTTTTTTAGTGCCATGGCTCAATTGCAAGGGGGTGGGAGTAGGGGAGCATAGGGGAATATTTCTGTAAAAGGATGAACAATTATATTTATATTTCAGGTTATAGTAGTTTTTTAAGTGGGAATGGGTGGATTTGTTGCCATGCACACCCTGGATTTTTGTAATGCAAATGTTTAAAAAGAGTATTTTTTTCCATTTTTATGATTTTTGTCTCTCCTACCTTTTATCCTTAACTGTTCTTGCTCTTAACATTATTTGTAATTTAGTTTGTAATTAATTAAAAAAAAGAAAGTTCCACCTTAAAAAAAAATTGGTGGGGCCAGGGATAGTACAGTGGGTGGGTGTTTGCCTTCCACAGAGCCAGCAGGGGCTTGATTCCCAGCACCCCATTTTCTCCTCTGAGCCCTGTCAGGATTCCCTGAGTAAATCCTAAGTAAGACTGGGTGTGGACCAACAACAACAAAAAAAAATTAGTTCAGTCTTTTGTAAAAACTTTACATGTGTTGGATGTGCCAGGAATAAGGCTGGAGTGAGCTGCATGCAAGGCAAGCGTCTTCCCCTTGCATTTTCTCTGGGGAGAGGAGGAAAGTTAATTATACTTTTTTTTTTTTTGCTTTTTTTTTGGGGGGGTCACCCACCCAGCGATGCTCAGGGGCTACTCCTGGCTCTGCACTCAGGAATTACACCTGGCGGTGCTCGGGGACCATATGGGATGTTGGGGATCGAACCCAGGCCGGCACAGGCCGGCTGCGTGCAAGGCAAACGCCCTACCGCTGGGCTATCACTCCGGCCCCCGACTTTTCTTGCACCCATCATTCCAGCAGTACCCCCACGGAGTGTGCTCTCCACCAAAGACTCAGGGCCCCCACCCCTCTCCACACATCCCTAGGTAAGCTTAATTCTGTAAACGGCTTTCTAGTCCTGATGTCCCTATGCCATTTGCTGACTCCTTAAAGCAAGTCTCTTAGCTGCCCTGAATATCAGATCATTGCTCTATAAGGAGCGGAATATTATCTCTTCACTGATTTGCTGTGTGAAGGAGAAAAACCTATGGAACTTCCTACAGTGTCTAGATTGAGGTACTGTGATTTGTTACAATACTGTTATATGGGGTGAGGGGGGAGCTTGTGGGCAGCCCACAATTAGTAGTGCTCAGAACTTTCTACTGGCTGTCTTCAGAGGACCTATACAATACCAAGGGCCAAACTTTGGTAGGCTGCATGCAAGGCAAGTATCTTACCTGCTGTACTGCCTCTGGTGTGTTCAATGCCCTGCTTGCCACTGTTGTGATCAGTGTTTTCACATGAGGGACCAGGGAGGCGGCTTAAAGGGTGCGTGTGTTGCACGGAGGCAGCCTAGGCCGATCCCAGCACCACCATCTCCCCAGGTACTGCCACTGAGCACTGAGCCAGGACCACTAGGGGCGGTCAGAAACAAGCACCAACTTTACACAGGAATATTCATGAGATTTATACACCACCCTTTTCAGGTCTTCCCTCCTTCTTTTTAGGATTTTGGACCATAAAAACCTGGTTCTGCGTTTAGGGATCCCCATGCTCCCAAATTAACTTATGCCACTTTCACCTCCTGAGATGCTTTTCTGTGAGGTGGTGGACCTGGAAAGCGTGAGAAAGGTTTAGGACTAACTTTCCTTCCTGCAAAGAGCAATTCCCGCTCCAGCCTGGGCTCTAAGGCTGAGCAATCGGCTGCAGGGACCATCTCCCACGTTGGCAGAACAAGCGAAACCAGGTGCGGTTTGATGGCCGCCTAAGCGGGGCTGTGAGACGCGTGAGGTCTGTGCCGAGCAGGGGGCTCCCAGAAGGCTCCTCTAGTTCTGGAGGCACAAGCTGGGGGCCGATGAGGGGAGAGAGGGGGCTGTTGCCTCTCCTGCACTTCATGTAGTGTAGCATCAGGCTTAACACTTTCCCTTCCTTTCTACAGCTTGGTAAACCTTGTGCTACAAGGAACAGAAAGGAAAAGGACAAGATTAATCTCTCAGCTCAGCATCACGGAAGAAGGGAGGAAAATCAGGACTTGAGGGAACGGGGGCGGAGTAGAAAAGGCCCCAAAGAAAGGGAATCACTGACATGGAGAACGTCACATGGGTGGCCTCGACGGTACCCTCTATCCTGGATGCCCCACGCCCTGCTGGACAGTCTAAAGGACCAGAACGCAGCGCCTCCCTCGTTTTAATGGCCCGGTCTGGGAACATTAACACTCACCTGCCCGCCCGCCTGCCTTTGTTAGTAGACGAAGAGTGGAACCCTTTAGGGGCAGCTTCCCTACATTCTTTTCCCTTCCCTTTAAAAAGTATTTTCTAGGGCCAGCGAGACAGCACAGTGGGAAGGACACCTGACTTGCACGCAGCCAACTCCGGTTTGATCCTCGCCATCCCATATGGCCCCCAACTCTGCCAGGAGTCATTCCTGAGCACTGGGGGTAGGGGCCGCACTGGGCAGGGCAGACGTCTTCTCTAAATGTACCATTTCTTCTCCAGTTCCTTGCTTTCACTTTTATTTATTTATTTATTTATTTATTTATTTATTTGCTTTTTTGGGTCACACCGGCCATGCTCAGGGGTTACTCCTGGCTCTGCACTCAGGAATTACTCCTGGCGGTGCTTGGGGGGACCATATGGGATGCCGGGATCGAACCCAGGCGGGCACAGGCCGCGCTGCAGCAAAAGCGCCCTACCCGCTGGGCGCCCCTACCCGCTCCGGCCCTATTCTTGCTTTCACTTTTGATCGTGTGAGGACAAGAACCTGAGCACCTGTGCCCACGTGAGAGAGGGTGGCTACACCTAGAATCTTGAGGCTGTAACATGCAGCAAGTGTGACAAAGAGGAGGCATGGGGAGGGGAGGGAGAGGGAGGAGAGAGGGGCTCTTGAGGCAAGCACACAGGCTTGCAACACAGGCCATTGTCCCTGCAGGGGGCATGCGCCCAAGTAAGGGAAGATGAGGGCAGATACGCCACAGGGAGAAATACGCCAAACACGTATTTACGCCAAATACACCAAGAGGGCGGTGGGAAAGTTTTCCACACTGTCCACCCGAAGTCCGCAGCTAGTGTGGTTGCCAAGGGTGAGCCAGGGGCTGCGGCTCTGGGATTTGGATATTCTTCCTTGGCCTTTACCTCTCCTCTTGGGGTCAGCTCTGTCCTCAGGGAGCCGTGAGCTCAGGCCTGAATTATGTGTTTCGGTGGTTTTCTGTGAACATCCCCGCCCCATCTCCCCTGGAACTCTGCTCACAGCAGCGCAAACCTGCCCTTCGGGGGCCGGGGTCAGTGGTGCTCAGGGCACTCCTGGCTCTGGCTCTGCATTCAGGAATTACTCCGAGGGTTCAGAGGATGATATGGAATGTTGGGGATTGAGCCCAGGATATGGAATGCTGGGGACAAGGCAAGTGCCCTACCTGCTGTCGTCTATCACTCTGGCCCTGCAAAGCCGCCTCTCTGGCCCGTTTCTTTACGTTTCCTGCAAACAAAAAGCTTCATGAAAGCGTGGGGCATAGAGTTCTGGCTCAAATAACTGCTTGATTGTTTCATACCAAAAAGAACTTCATTCCCTTCAACAAAATTAAACAAGAAGGTAACACATGGTTTGTATTAGAAAATTTTATTTAACAGTGTAACCAGGGAGGCAAGAGATGGACTTGGCATGAAATCAAGGAGAGACCATGGTGTTCCACAGCGCCAACCAGCACGACTGAGCTGGCAGGATGGGTGCCAGCCAGACCCCCCACCCCACTTCAGTCCTCCCACACACATACGCACATGAAAGATCTCTCATTCTCACACACACATCCCTATACACATATGCACACATACGCCGCACATGAAAGATCTCTCATTCTCTCACACACACATCCCTATACACATATGCACACATACACGCAGGTGCCATGTCTCTTCACACTCTCTCTCTCTCACACACACACACACAGGTGCCAGCTCTCTCACAAAAACCCTAGACAGACAGACACACACACACACAC
>JAJIBD010015782.1:0-10758 GCA_021461705.1 Cryptotis parvus | reverse complement strand
TGCTCTATAGGATGTGTGCCAGTCTCTGTGGAGTGAGGTAATATCTCATTTTTGCTGTGATTTGCATCTCCCTGATGAGTAATGATGAAAAACTAGATATTGAGCTCCCATTTGACCCAGAAATACCACTCCTAGAAATATAACCTGGATACCTAAAATACATAGCTGAAACATCATCTGTACTCCTATTTATCACAGCGGCTATTTCCTATATCCAGAATCTGGAAACAGCCTGAATGCCTGAGAACAGAAGAACTGGATAAAGAAACTATGGTACATCAAGCACAATGGAATACTATTCGGTTTTCAGGAAAAACAAGTCATGAAATTTTTTCTACAAATAGAGGGCACCTGGAGATCACCATGCTTAGTTAAATCAATCAGAAGAAAAAGGATAGATAAACAATGACTGCATTCATCTGTGGGATATAAATATATACCAGTGTTCTACTAATTGTTGGAAATGGTAAGGCCAAACTAGAACTAAGCATTAAATGTAGGCAAAGGGATTTACATGATAACTTTCCTGAATGTATGAATGGTAAGCCGCAGAATGTGTAAGAGGCGGGAGAGAGAGACAGAGAGAAAGAGAGAAGAGGCAAAGTTCCTGATATAGAGTCAGACTGGGGGATTGGGGAAGAAATATGGGATGTTCATGGTAGAATATTCACTGGTGGAGAGATGGGTGCTGCAATATTGTGTGACAGAAACCCAAACATGATCAGCTTTGTAAATGTTTATCTCACGTTGTTATAAGTAAATTAATAAAATAAAAATAAAGGTCCCAATAACAGACCTGATCCATAAAGTAATTTGAAGAAAACATATGAAAAATCCTCCATGACATTGAAGCTAAAGGCATCTTCAAAGATGAAACACCACTAACAAAAGAAACTGAAAACAAAAATAAACATATGGGACAACATGAAACTAAAATGCTTCCACACCTCCAAATAAAGTGTGACCAAGACACAAAGACAGCCCACAGAGTGGGAAAGAATGTTCATCCAATGCCCGTCTGAGAAAGGGTTAATGTCCAGGATATATCAGACACTGGTAGAAAATTACAAGAAGAAATCAGCCAGCCCCATGAAATATTGGGGAGAAGTAATGAATGGAAACTTTGACAAAGAAAAAAAATTGTATGGTCAAAAGGCACACGAATAAAATGCTCATCATCACTAATCACCAGGGAGATGAAAATCAAAACAACAATAAGATAGTATCTCACACCACAGAGGTTAGCACACATAGAAATGAGAGAGAACAACCAGTGCTGGCGTGGAAATTGGGAGAAAGGAACTCTCACCCATTGTTGGTGGGAATGTCAACTGGTGCAGCCTTTTTGGAAAACAATATGGACATTCCTCAAAAACTAAATATTGAGCTCCCATTTGACCCAGCCATACAACTCCTGGGATTCATCCTGGGGGCCCAAAAAACACACAAAGAAACACCATCTGCACTTCTATATTCAGAGAAGCACTGCGCCACATTAGCCAGAATTTGGAAACAACCTGAGAGTCCAAGAACAGAGGACTAAATAAAACCTGGATTTGGTTCCTTTTACCACATGGTTCTCTATGTCACAGTTAAGAATGACTCCTGAGAACAGAGCTGGAAGTAAATCCCAAACATAGGTTGGTGTTGTCAACCTCCCTGAAATTTTCTATCCCTGCTTTTAGCTCTTTCATTTCATTAAAATTTTTATTAAAAGTGATGAAAATTCATAATACAAAGATGTAGTTTGAGCTGTTTTGTGTATATCAAGAAGTTTGGGGAAGGCAAATGTATTATTTCAATATTTATTTATTCATCTTAAGTTAAAATTAAGAATTATTTTGAGCTGTTAACATTTTCCTGTGCTTTCAGGAAACATTATATTTCAGTTCTAGTAATTTGTTAACAACAAATCTATTTTATTTGAAAAAGATTCTTATTTTTCCATAATTAGTGAAAGACATTTTAGAAAGGAAAGAATTTTCTGGTTGAGAGATATTTTCTACTTATTTCTTTCTTACTTAAAGAGTTCATGTGTCTATTACTAACTTAGCAATTAATTAAAGCATTGTTAGCTGCAAGTAATTTTTTTTCTTGCTGCTTTCAAGTTGCTCTTAATTTTTAAATTTAGGAATATGACTATGCTATTCCTCAGATGAAATTTTTAAAGTTTATTGTGTTTAGAAGTTCATGATTTAGAATAATTTATCTGCATCTGTTTTCCATTAGATATGGAATTTTTATTTCAGTATTTATTTATTATCCTCCTTTCTTATTTTTATCTCAGTTTGCAATTTTATTTCATCATGTGAGTCAGCTTTATAAAATATAAGTCTTATTATTTTTCTTTCCTGTACACCTTGAATAATTTAGTAGCTATATATTCAACTTCATTTGCTTTTATTTTCTATTCTGCCCCTTGAGGTATTTCAGCTGTGGCTGTGGTGCCCAGCTGCGTCAGCTGGTGGAAGACAGGAGACAGGCTTGTCTATACCCAGGGCTCTGCTCTATGGGCCCTAGATGGTTGATGGTCTGACATAGAAAAAGACTGGGTCCCCTAGGATGAACCCAGAACCACGGTAGAGCCTAGCAAGCTACCCGTGGTGTATTCAATATGCCAAAAACACTAACAATAATGGGCCACATTCCCAACAAATGGGAACATTACTGGTGCCAGCTCAAGCAAATCAATGAGCAATGGAAGACAAGTAACAAGTGACAATGTCCTTTACATTATTGAATTTAAATTTTAAATAAATTTAAATGCAATCAGTTTTAAATATTATATTTACTTCAATTTTATTTAACTTCTATTAATTCTGTTTCTCTGATAATATATCAACAATTGAAAATATGTTTTGTTTTACTTTGCTGAATTTGATCCGTAGCACAAACATTTGGTTTGTCTCAAGGGCAGAATTAATTTTACATGCTCTCTATATTGTGTCTAATTTTTTAGTTATTCTTGAGTTCGATAATTTGAAATTGTATTTGGGAATAGTCTATTATCGATTGTAAGATTTGTGACATTATTTTACCTCTTGAGAATACAATTTGTATTTTCATAGGAGACATTTCCTTATTTTTGAAATAAAATATATTATTTAGTGACAATCAATAGCTCTGAATGTTTTTTTATTTTTTTGATAATTCTCCTATATCTTTGAGAGTGGTCTAGTTCTTCATGTATTGGGGAGGTCAGAGATATGAAAAAACAAGTTTGGGAATTTCTTTATTTTATTTAATTCTTATACTCTAATATTCATAATTTCCTGGGTTTATTCTTTTTTAAATTCTATTCCTAACTTTGTCAACCCTTTTTGCATGGATGCCCTCTATTCCTTCTCTATAACCCTGCTATCATTTTTGTGTGTAAAGTCTGTATCTATCTTAACTGTAAAAGTTCTAAGAAAGTAAATTGTTTTATAGTCCTCTGCATGTTTTCTTAGGAAGTACACTTCCAATTAGAACCTTCTTGTCCTTGTTCACATTTCTATGTCTACAAGGAAACATAGTTGATCTTATTCCATATTTTTCTCTTGGTCTAATTTACTTGGTCTCCATAGCACAAACTATAAAAGGTAATAGTATACCTCTAGTTTTTCATGTTTTTGAAGAAACTGATAAAAAATATTCCAAATTTCCTAATAGCCTGCATTATAATGTGTAGATCTGGGGGTTACATGGATATTTTTTGTTGTAAAACGAATTTTTTCCTTTCTATCACAGTCTCTCCTTCCACACTTGTCATGTTACATTTTCTCTATTTAGTATTATGATCCCTTTATCTTACAGAAATTCAGCAGATAGTTCAGACTATTGCAGATGCAGATACCATAAATAACTCCATGAACCAGGCAAAAAAAACCATAACACTGATCCTTTTTTTCAACTTCAGCCAGGCATATGCTGGACCCAGAGGGAAGCGTTGGTGCCTGTAGATTGATGAGAACTTAGAGGACAACTTGTTCTGGAATAGTGATAGAGATTAGCACATGGAAGATACAATCTTCAATTAAATATGTATCATTTCCTCATTATATTTTACAAACATTCAAATGTAAAAGATAAATTTGGTAAGCTTGTCTTGAAGATGATTAAATATTACATTCTGAGCATAGATCCCTAGGCCATTAGAGTCCCATGAGTCTAGCCCTGATTCATGTCGTTATTTTTTATTATCTTCAATCCTTTTTGAAGATTCAATTTTCATCTAATACAATATACTTCTTTCTGAAAAACTGCCTTTAGAATCTTACTGTGCAAGTCATTTAGCAGCAGATATTCTTCCTTTGTTGCAAGCTCATCTTTCTATTTTTCCCAAGGAAAAGTAGACTTCTGGAATCTGTCCTCTTACTCCTCATCATTTTAGGTAGTTGTGTTTTGTACTGCTGTCTAAAGTATTAATTTTCTTCAAAGGAAGAAATTCTGGAATGGTTAGGGTCTGCTATTCTTCAAACCCGGACCTGATAATTTCTTATTACTTGTAATTTTGTAGGTGACCTTGTAAGTCTATAAATATGAATTACATGGTATGCCATTTTCGAAATTACTCTTTAAAGAACAACAATAAAAAATATCGCCATGATTGATATCTTTGTACTGAACAATGGTTATCTGAATTCTTTTTCTTCCTTCTGTTTTCTTGTACTGTAGAAAATTTTATTGAGGGACATTTTATTCATAATCTCAGTCACCTTTAGGTCAACTGATCACATATATTTTAGAGATAATGGTAATTATATGATGCAAGCCTGATGAATTGTAGTTCTTAAATCTATTTCCTGGATATAGCTATTCATTAAGTTTGGTGAAAAATTCAAATTGAGGCAACTTGGAAAAACAATTTTTCTACCAGCATTAAAGGCCATGAAAATAATATATGTCCTTGTGGTTACTCTTGGTAAGGGTCTGCCTAAAAATGATAGCAAAATACGTTTAAAATATTTTAAAATATTTAAAATTATCTTTAGTCATTGAGCAAAAAGATATGCTATAATAACTTTGATGCAACTATTTTAAATATGACTTAATGACTCAAAGACCATGATATAATATGTGAACAAAAAATTAGTTTGTTGGTTTAAGACAGACACATCCTTAAAATCAACAATAAAATAAACTATGACTATCTTTTGTCATTACTAACTAAATATGAAAAAAAAATTTATATCAAGATGAGAAATAAAACTAAGGCAATTAGGCATTAACTAGCATATTGTTTTTTCTCTTTAGCTATGAATGCCACCTCTGGAAGTCTTTACACCTGGCTCTTAACTTAAGAATTACACTTCATAGGGATAAGGGACTGTGTGTTTCCTAGGGATCAAACTAAATCAGCTTCATGTATGGCAAACACCTTAGTCACTTTATTGTGTCTCCATCTCAGGGGCTTTATTTTACATTATTTCTTGGATGCCTATTTTTTAGTGGAATATGTCTTCAGATAATTTGTGACACAGTTAATTATCCAATACATTGTAGATACTGCAGTTTTTGTTATGAAGTCTGATGTTATTTATAGTCTCATCATTGTCGTTATCATAGATCAATATACAAGCTATCCAAATTGGAATAATATTTTGTTGAGATGTTTACTACTATATAGTTTTAAAGATAATTTTAAAATGCTCTTTTTTATAATTACCATTTTAATACATTTACATGTATATAATCTATTTTGAAATGCTAAAATGATTACATAAGAAAACTAGGTTAATTTTTCTTAGAGAAGTAACAGATTACCTTAACAGTGAATCAAAAGCTACTTTAAATTGATGTGCAGAGTACAAAACAAGTGAAAATCTCTTTCAACAAAAATTTTAAAATTTGTATGCAATGTTAACTATCTTGTTTGAATTTTGATGCTACTTCTTGTACTTGTCTATTGAATATTAAGCAAAGTTTGAAGATTTTTTATGAATTAAAACTATATCATCTCTAACCAATGAAGGTACCTAGTTGACTGTTAAAAATTCTTAAGTACCATGATTTTTTAAAGCAAAGTACTTAGTATGTTGTGACATGTGAATTAAGCACAAAAAGTTAATGAAATAACTGGAAAAGTTAAGTGTAAAGTACTGATGAGTGCATTAAGATGTATTACTTTTTAAGTGAATCACCTTTTTTAAGCTTAACAATCTATATTTCTATAGAACTTTTGTACTGTCTTCAACCAAAAAATTAAAAAAGATAATAAACAAAGGACAATTTTAAAAAATTAAAGCTTTAGTTAAATGGAGTGGAATAATAAAACTCACCTATGGAAAACAAGTCCCTGTCATCACATATAATAGTGATTGACGACTAATAGTGATTGACATCCTTTGAATGACACTCCAAGGGCTCTAGCTAAAATGCCTGCACTCTCAGTACTTTACTCAACTTTGTATTTTCTCAAGAGAAAGAAAGAAAAGCATTAAAGTGGATAGTGTAGCCATTGCTGGAGCCATTGAACAGCGGGTAGGGAGTTTGCCCAACTCCATTTGATCCTAATCCTTGGCATCCCATATGGTCTCCGAGAACTGCCAGGAGTAATTCCTTATTGCAGAGCCCTGAGTATCCCAAAAAGCAAAAACAAAAAAAGTAGTCATTAACCAAATTCCTATTGTAAGTGATTGATCTTACACTCGGCAGTTAATTATCAATATCCAAAGCATGACATGCAAAACAATTTTAAATTGACATGCAGGTCAGAAAACAAGTCAAACCTGGAAACCTCTAATGGGAGAAATATGGATGAATACATAAATTAAAATAGTACAATTTTATAGTGAAGGATGTAACTGAATAGTTAAGGGTAAACATGTATATTATATACACATACAAATTTTCAGTGGTGTGTAACCGAAACTTAATGTCTTAATGCAATGCAACTTCAATAAAATAAAATAATTTGAAAGAAGCTATAAGATGATAATTAGCTTTAGCATTAAAAAAATATTGCTTTATTTCTGTGATTCAGATATACATCTTTTTTTAATAAATCCACTTTTTTCTTAAAATATTTGTCATTCACTTATTAAAATATAAAATACAAATATATAATATATAATAGATAAATATGCATTGCATACAATATATACATATATTACATATATACATATATCTGCAGAACTCAAAATTTTGAGAGGAAATTTTGTGGTATGTGACATATACCTTAATGAAGCTATTGTTTTTAAAGGACTGAAAGGAAAAAATGATATAATGAAGGGAGGTCCAACCTGATCAAAATATTATATAACTAGTGAACAGAGAATTTTGTAAAACCGGATTTACTTTAGATAACTTAAAAAGTAACATAAGCCTCCTTTTATAGTGATGGCAATCACTTCTGACCATTTATCAAGTCCATGTTTTCTTACTTTTAGAAATAAAGTCTTTTTGTTGCATTATATTAGTGAATCTTCATCACATCTGGAGAGGCAATGTATTGGAATATCTTTCTGGTCTGCTGTAAAGAGACCTAACATCCAAGGTACTTCTTTGTCTTTCCAGTTCATCATCTTAATATAAACTAACCAAAAAATAAAAAAGATATGGACAAAAATTTACACAAATACCAGAAAACAGGTCAGCTTCTTCTTGGACTAGATTGTTTAGAGTTAAACTTCTTGCTTTACATGAGCACTGACACTAGTTCCGTACTTGCCATCAACAGTGAACTTTCCTGAGCACAGTAAGTACAGTACGTTTGAGCACTGACAGGTTTGGCCCAAACAACTCTCCAACCCACTCTCTCCCCTTTCTCCTCTCTATCCTCTCCCTCCTATCTCTCTGTCCTCTCTCCCCTCTCTCTCTCTCTCTCTCCTCTCTCTATCCTCTCTCTCCTCTCTCTTTCCCTCTCTTACTCTTTATCTCTCACACACACCCAAACACACACACACACACACACACACACACACACACACATACAAATGCTAGAGACCCTGCTTCTAGAGAAGCATTCCTCAATCATGAACATCACTCTGATATTTAAATATTTAAAAATAAAATACAAACATTGAATATTGCTTGTCACTAAGATTTGAATGTTTTTTCCTTACTCCAATAGTATATCTTTGCAAAAACATATTCTTGCTAGGTAAAGTCCAAGATTAGTAATCTACAATAAGAAATCAAAATAATTAGAATCATTAGGTGATTCTAATAATTATTAGGAGTTTCAGAATAAAATTATTCTGCTTCAGGTGACAGTTTGCATCCCAGAAAGAAAATATGACAGCCTCTAAAATAATGGAAGTGTTAGCTAGCATTTTATACCTTTAAAAATAGTTTAAAATGTAGACACTGAATTTATAATTTAAAATTATTGGAAAACACTGTTTTAAGTGTTTCCTAAATGCAATGATTGGTAACAATATATATTTTCCATCACACAATTTTCCTGGATAGAGAAAATTGTAAAATCCTTAATGTCAAATACTTGATGCCTATTTTGGATTTTTTCTCTTAATTATTTGTTCCTTCAAAGTCATTAGATTTTATATTTAGATCTGTACATTAACCTATAAAATACAAAGATTAAATTGCTATAATTATTTTCTTTATGCAATTTTCAAAATTACTCTTCAATGCATTACTTAAAGCTATTCAGGTTATTCTTCAAAAATAAAAAGCATTGTTATAATAGAAAATTATACTTCAAAAATGAAGAAGAAAATTTTACTCAAGTTTTTTGGTGTTTATTTGATTTACTTTAGTATTCTAACAGCTAACAAAAAGTTATTCCATGATTTTAAATTTGAGGCCCACATGACTAATTTTGATAATCATTGGATGGCTCTCATGAGATATAGTACAATCATTTAAATTGCCCTATAATAATTTTTATAATAATACAAATTGCACTATAATAATAAATTTTGGGAGGATCACTGTATCACTGTCTTCCTGTTCATCATCAATTTGCTCGGGGCGGGCACCAGTAACATCTCCATATGTCCTGTCTCATGCTAGTAGAGCAAGGGCACCTGCTTGCTCCTGGAACATAAAGAGCCTCAAACCATTCCATCAGGTCATGGGAATAAGGTCTATAATTGTTACTGGTATTTGGTATATCAAATACCAAATACAATTATCAAATACAAATACCAAAATAATTGTTACTGGTATTTGGCATATCAAATACAACATGGGAGGCTTGCCAGGCTCTGCCGTGCATGGTTCAATAATGCCCTGTCACATAGTTAATTACTCTAAGAGAGCGCGTGCCCACACGCAGATGAACATGGCTCCTCAACCAGCAAAGTTCAGAACAGTAAGAACAGCTTCTTGGGGCTCAAGAGATAGGACAGAGGTTACAGAGCAGCCTTGCAGAACCAATTCTTATTCTGTCCCTGACACAGCAGACAGGCTCTAAACTAGGCCAGGAGGGTCTCTAAGAGCCAGAAGTTAGGCATGGTGGCAAAATCAATCAACAACACACTTTTGTTACTCTAGTTCCACTGGCTTAATAACCATCTTTTACCAAGTAAGTGTTGTGTGCTCATGCAAAAAATTAAACTTTGGGAGGATAATAAAGTAATATATTTCAATGCAGCATTAAAATCTGTGCTTTGAAATATATGCATATATAGCCATACGTATAAATGTATATATATAAATGCTCGATGAAAGCCTACAACCACCTACATGGCAGAGCCTGGCAAGCTACCCGTGTTTTATTTGTTATGCCAAAAACCAGTAGCAATTATGGACCTTAATTTCATGAACTGAAGAATGGTTTGAGGCTCTTCCTGTTCCTGGAGCAAGCAGATGCCCTTGGGCTACACTTGCTTGTGACAGGACTTATGGAGATGTTCCTGGTACCAGCTCGAGCAAATTGATGAACAACGGGAAAACGGGAAGACAGTGATACAGTGATATATACATATATACTTGGAAACAGTTTCTGATTTTGTTTTTAATAATTTACTAATTTGATAATTAAAATATGGGTTTATTAATTTCTTGTTCTGCATTGTATCAGTGACTCTTTCTCTTTTACTGCAATTTTTTTTCTTTTGGAGGTCACATCCAGCGACTCTCAGGAGTTACTCCTAGCATTTCGCTCAGGAATTACTCCTGGTGGTGCTCAGGGGACCGGACCTTATGGGATGCTGGGGATGTAGCCCAGGTCGGCCGTGTGCAAGGCAAATGCCCTACCCGCTGTACTATCCCTCCGATCCTTTCTCTTTTACTCGTAAAGTCGAAATTCTTAAACCATGGGGTCTAGGGCAATAGTACAGCCTGTAAGGTGCTTGTCTTGCATGGAGCTGGGTTTGGTACCCTGGCATCCCATATGGTCCCCTGAGCACTTCCAGGAAGAATTTCTGAGTACAAATCAGGAGTAATGCCTGAGCACTGGACTGTTCAAAAAAAATCTTTTGCTGGAAGGGGTCTTATTGAACAGGCCAAACACACAATCTCCCCATGTTCAAAGCTGATTAAAGTGTGTCTCCACTGCTCAGACAAGCTCCTTCCAGAAAAGAATCTGTTGAAATACTCAGGTTTTGCATGTCTTGAGATTGAAATCCCCAGGGTTTCACACCATCTCAGATGCCAAATAGTATCACCACTGGTCATGATACAGACTCACGTAAAACTCTCAAAAGAAATCAACAAGTGGAGAGATTCTCCCAGTCTGCCAGGAATCTGTACGTGGAATGCACCTTGAAGGGTCTGGTCTGTACAAACCGAATTCTAGCAGGCAAGAGTCCACACAACACAATCACCACCATGTTCAAGGCCAATCTCCACTGTTCAGTCTAGTTCCTC
>JAJIBD010015781.1:0-17278 GCA_021461705.1 Cryptotis parvus | reverse complement strand
CACAAACACACACACGCACGCACACACAAACACACACACGCAGCTCTCCTAGCGCCTGGTCCTCTAACCCCGACTCTCCTTCCTGCTTCCTCGGCTCTTTATTTGCCCGGGAAGCCAGAGACCCAGCCCGCAGCAGAGACCCTATAGGTCTCCAGGTCCTCCGCTTCACTGAGCTCCTTCCCGCCGAGGACCTTGACCTTGAGACAAGGTCTGATGCTCCGTCCCACCCTCACACATGACCGTGAGGCCAAGAACTCCTTGACCACCTCCAGGGAGGTCCTTGCTCCCTGTTTGCTGAATGAGTGGACGACAGTTGCTGCTCGCTGCTGTGTGCTCGGAGCTGAGGGTCCTTCAACAGCTCCGTCTGGGCCTGTCGTGGGTCCAAAGGGAGAGAGACCACAGCCTTTGGTTCTTCACGATGAGCGTCAGGCCTCGGGGGCCTCTCTACAGCCCTCACCCCCCCAGGCCTTGCTTAGAGAAATGGGCATCTGGGGCGCCTGCCCGCTGGGCCCGGTGTCCAGCACCCCGGGGTGGGGAGCCGCCGGGGCTCTGGCTCTGGGGCTGTCCTGCCCCCCTTATTTCTCCCTTCTGACTTCCCCAAACGCCAGCACAAACTCTCAGGCCTCGCGTGGAATTTTTCGTCTTCAAAGCACTTTATAAACATCAGCTCATTAGCAGAGCGGCCCCTGACACACAGGCTGCTCTCTGGGTATCTTCTGTCTGAGTCATAGTCCCTGAGTTTACCGACAAAAACAAGTTTTTCCCATCGAGCGGGTGGAGAGCGGCAGCCAAGAGCAGAGTCGGGAAGGGAAGGAAGACGGGCCGCATGCTGAGTGCTGGCCGGGCCGAGCTCAGAGGGGCCCAGGCATGACGCACAGACCCCGGGGCGGGGACCCTGGAGCAGCCCTCAGCACACAGCGGCTCCCACAGCCCTCCGCCCCTCCCGCCACCCCCCAGATCAGGGCTAGCAGCCCCTGTGACTGGGCCTCTCCTCAGCACTGGCCCTCCTGGGCTCTCAGCACAGACCTGATGTTCCTCCACTCAGGGCCGGATGCTGGACTCTGTTTGCCCGTCTGGAGGATGGGCTCTCTGTGAACTGACACAGGAGTGCCCTGGGGGGTCCCCTGTTCTCTGCCCTGCAGGCAGCTTCCAGCCATTCTGTTTTTTTCGGGTCTCCTGGGGAATTCCCCAAGGCAAAGGCACAGGTCAGTGGAAGAAACTCAGTCTTGGGCTTGGGTAGAGACCTCAGGAAACGGCCCAACAGGCGGGAGCCCTGGGTTCCACCTTCAGAACTGCGAGTGATCCCTGAGCACTGAGCTGGGAGTAGCTCCTGAGCATCACTGGGTGTGGCCCCTAAACCAAATAAAGAGGGGCCGGAGTGATAGCCCAGTGGGTAGGGCATTTGCCTTTGCACGCAGTCGGGAGGAACTGTTGGGGTCCCCAACAGTGCCAGAAAGCGAGTTCCCTTCTACCTCCGAAGTCGGCGGGAATGGATGAAGACTCAGGAATCCGATGCAGTTTTAAAAGGCTTTACTCATCACAGGTTCAGGCATACAAATCCACAATAGGAAAAACCCTGTGCTTAGGATTCCTGGCTAGAACCCCAGCCACGTATAGGCCAAGATGGTGGCCACTACGTGTTAAGGCCCTGTAAAGAGGAGACAAAGACAAGACTCCCAAGAAGGGTGCGAGCTCACAAAGAGAGAGCCCAAAAAGAGAGTGTGAGAGAGGAAGCAGGCTAGTTTTATACCCTGCAACTCAGACCTCCCTCCCACTATTATGGAAAGCAGGGAGGGTCAAATGCCCTCAGGTAGTATCTCCCAGCACCTCACCTAATGTCTTTTATATGCTAATGTCTTGAGCCAAGATCTGCCTGGAAAAGCCTTTATAGGGTAGAGAAGGGGTTTCCGAGATGGCATGTCTCTGTACCAAAGTCTAATACTAGTAGCAGTTAAATATTTCTCCAAGCCTTCACAAGAGTCTCGTCTACTTCACGAGTAGTTTTGTATTTTAGTTGCCTTTGAGTTATCAGGGAGCCATGCTTGCTTGCTTGGAGGCAAACAGCATTTCTCTCTGGTCTAATTACTTAGAGATCCAACGTGGCCAGGCAAATATGCTGGTAAGATCTAGCTAGTCCCACGATGATTGTAGCATGGGAGAATATTTATACCAGCTAGTACAGAATACATGGTCAGATAAACTGCCACATTTAGACTACCCCCTTATCTATGAAGTGATTTGCAGGCAGCAATCCAGAGCAGATGCAGAGGCTCTTGGAGGAGTCCTGCAACACACGCGCCAACCCGGGTTCTATCCCCAGCATCCCATATGGTCCCTGAGCACCGCCAGGAGTAATTCCTGAGTGAAGAGCCAGGAGTAACCCCTGAGCATCGGCGGTGTGACCCAAAAAGCAAAAAGAATAGAAAGCAAGAAGCAAGCAAGCAAGCATATCTCAGAAAGTGGGGTGTAGCCTTCTTCCCAAGGGTGAAACGGTGCCTGTACCCCAGCCCCTCACCCCACACTTATCATCGAAGACCAAACAAACCCCAACAGTCAGGCGCCCCAGGCCACGGAGGCAGCCAGGCTCCCGGTGAGCCCTGATCGCTGTGCCCTTTGCACCCACAATACTGTGTGACACCAAACACAGCTGGGGCCTGGGTGCTCCCTCCATCGCTGGCAAAGGCAGGGAGCTTCTCCCAGGGACATGCCGCATGTTGATGCTCTCCCCCGGTGCTCAGGGAGCCTGTGCAGGCCTGGCGATACACAGTCCAACTGTGTGGGTAGACAATAGCTGTAGGTGGGAGGACCGGGAGTGCTCCCCTGGTGGATGCGGGTCTCACCAGGCCTGTGACTGTCCCCAACGCTGCAGAGAGTCCGCAGTGGTCAGTGGCTCTGGGGGCTGGACAGCGCTGCCGGCCCATTGCTGGCCAGCTGTGGGGCTGCCCCCTCCCCCACCTACACGCTTGAGTTTGTTCGGGCAAATGTGCTCAGATAAAAACAGCCCCTTCCCGTGGGTCCGGGAGGTAGCTGAGAGGATAAAGCTGGAGCTCTGGGTCTGGGCCCTGGGGCTCCCCAGCACGGGGCCAGCCAGAGCCCCTGAGCCGCCCCGGAGGTGGCCGCTGCACCCAGCCAACACACAGGCACGTCCCACGCTCCTGAGCAGCTGAACTTGAGCAGATTCTGGACAAGGAGACGGAATGAGGCACAAGGCCCACCGGAGACTCGTGGTGAGCCTGCATGAGGCCCAGAGTTTAATCCCCGGCTTGGGAAGAGTCAGAACTAAAATCATCCACTGAGCTTCCGGGAAATCCGCTGTCTCGCCGGCAAAGGGAAGACTCGCCATCCCGGAGTCTGCCGTCCTTCACCCTTCTCTGCCCCTGCGTCCACACTGGTTCCCCTGCCTGGAATGTGGTCGTGATCCCTGGAGGTGAAGCAGCCCTTTTTGTGCCTGATCAGCGCCGCCTCTGAGTCCCTCGTGGAACTCAGCAGAAACGGCCAGAGCAGCTGCTGGACAGACACGAGTGGGCAAAGAGGAGAGTAGGCAGAGGAAGCGTCTGACCAGAGCACTGAGGCCCCCAAAGCCCTTCACGCCCTCCCCCTGCGCCCCTGCTCCCAGGGGCACCTGGCGGAGGCGTGGCCGGACCCTGACCCCACCCACTTCCACCGTCCTCTTCCCTTTTCCCTGTAGAGGGCGTGAAGGCGGCACCTCCACCCCTGGAAACTAAAATTCCAGGGGGCCGCGAGAGATAATCCAGCAGGTCGGGTACTTTGCATGCAGCCCAACCGGCTCCCCGAGTCCCTGAGCCCCCAGGAGTGACCACTGGGCAGAGCCAGGAGTGAGCACCACCGTGTGTGGCCCCAAAATAAAACCAAAGTTCAAAGTTCCCAAAGCCCCTGGGCTGGTCCTTTCCTAGGAGGTCTGGGTGCACCCCACCTCCTGACCGCCCCACCCTGCTCTGGTGATACCTGGGGACTCCCTCAGGCAAAGTCGCTCTCAGGATGCGGATGATTCCGACTGACAAGATGGGGAAACTGAGGCTCAGGACTTTAAAGAAGGTGGGATGACTTCCGGGCTACAGAGGGAAGGTGGGGTCGGCCACTGCCATAGGGAAGGACGGTCACTCCTGCCGTAGGGAAGGACGGTCACTCCTGCCGTAGGAAGGACGGTCACTCCTGCCATAGGGAAGGACGGTCACTCCTGCCATAGGGAAGGACGGTCACTCCTGCCATAGGGAAGGACGGTCAGCTCCTGCCGTAGGGAAGGACGGTCACTCCTGCATAGGGAAGGACGGTCACTCCTGCCGTAGGGATGGACGGTCACTCCTGCCGTAGGGGGAAGGACGGTCACTCCTGCCGTAGGGAAGGACGGTCACTCCTGCCTTAGGGATGGACGGTCACTCCTGCCGTAGGGGAAGGACGGTCACTCCTGCCGTAGGGAAGGACGGTCACTCCTGCCGTAGGGAAGGACGGTCACTCCTGCCGTAGGGATGGACGGTCACTCCTGCCAAAGGGAAGGACGGTCACTCCTGCCATAGGGAAGGACGGTCACTCCTGCTACCCACCCTCAGTCACTCTCAGGGGCCACACCCATGGTGCCTACTCCTGGCTCTGCACTCTGGGATCATTCCTGCTGGGGCTCAGGGGACCCTGTGAGATTCCGGAATTGATCCTGGATCGGCCGAGGTCAAGGCAAGCGCTCTCGCTGTACCATCTCTCCAGCCGAGGTCAAGGCAAGCGGCGCTCTCGCTGTACCATCTCTCCAGCCGAGGTCAAGGGCAAGCGGCGCTCGCTGTACCATCTCTCCAGCCGAGGTCAAGGCAAGCGCTCTCGCTGTACCATCTCTCCAGCCGAGGTCAAGGCAAGCGCACTCTCGCTGTACCATCTCTCCAGCCGAGGTCGAGGCAAGCTGCGCTCTCGCTGTACCATCTCTCCATCCTTCTCCAGATTGTTCGGTTTCGTGACCCCTGGGGTTGCAGGGATCAAAGCCACTGAGAGCTGCCGGGTAAATCTCTACTTCAACATGCAGGAGCGCTCCAGCCCCTTCCGACCACGTCCAACACACAGGGACGAGCAGAAAGTGAATAAGCCTGAAAACTGCAAACTGGCCTCTACACACACACACACACACACACAGGCACGCCGACACACGCACGCGCACGGCGCACACGCACGCACGCACGCACCACCCAGCAGGAATCTGGCCAGAATATACCACTCCTTCCTTGGGCTGTGCCATTGTTGGATTCACTCCTGTTGTAGATCAGAGGCTGCAGGAACCAGCTCTCCGGGAGCCCCAAGTCACCAGCAAAACAAATACCTGAGAACCTATACCTGGAGTTTTCTCTTCAAACCAATGTACCCCAGTTTCCGGGCAGTTGTATCTGATGCCTTGTGGGTGTGACACCGACCGGCCGGGGTCAGAAATTCTGGCAGGCCCATGAGTTGCTCAGCACTCTCACTGGAAGAGACCAGTCCCACAGAGCCTGTAAACAATTGTCACCGCATGCAGGTCCACAGGTGATTCCAGTCAAACACAGGAAATGCAAATGTTCAGTCAGTGGATAGCTTGGGACTGTTTTTAGACCTCAGGACTGGCTTGGAGACCGGCTTGGAGACCTGTCTTTAAATGCGAGGGAGGGGGTCAGAGTGACAGCACACGGGGAGGGCGTTAGCCTTGCATGCAGCTAACCAAGGTGACCAGGGTTCCATCCCCGGCATCCCATGTGGTCCCCGAGCACCATCAGGAGTAATTCCTGAGCAAAGAGCCAGGAGTAACCCTGAGCATTGGGTGTGACCCAAAAGAAAACTTTAAATTCGAGGGAGGTGGGGGCCGGAGCCACAGCACAGCAGGGAGGGTGTTTGGCTGGCACATGGCCAACCTGGGTTCGATCCCCAGCATCCCATATATGGTCCTCGAGGAGTAATTCCTGAGCAAAGAACCAGGAGTAACTCCTGAGCATCGCTGGGTGTGACCCAAAAAAAAACAAAACAAAAAACAAAATAAATAAATAAATGTGGGGAGGGGTGGAGGGTGGAAAACGCTTGGATGTCTCCATTTTGATAAAAGAGAACGTTTCTTTGTCTTTGGATCACACCTGGCAGTGCTGCCCAGGGGTTACTCCTGGTTCTGTGCTCCGGAATTACTCCTGGCAGTGCTTAGTGGACCCTATGGGATGCTGGGGATAGAACCCGGTTGGCCGTGTGCAAGGCAAGCACCCTCCCCACTGGACTATCACTCTAGCCTCAAACGAGAACTTTGATTGCTTAGGGGATGCCGCCAACGCCAACCTCAAGGGCAAATTCATTGCTCTCGAGACAGGAATTCCTTTCCTGGCATTAGCTGGCCTGCGAGTAAGGGGAGAAGCCGCTTTGGCCTCCTTGCCTTGCCGCCTTGGCTTCAAGCTGAAATCACAGAAAGGAGCCGGACACGCGCATTCCCTCTCCACCAGCTGTTAGGCTTGAGGGATACCAGGCCCCAGGGGAGCAGAGACGGGCCCGTGTGAGCCGGGTGACCACGAGGGAGGCCGAGAAGGGCCGGGCCGCCTGCCCGGGTACCTCGTCGCCAGCCCTGTTCTCTCTGGCTACACAGCCTCCAAGCCTGTGCCAGGGAGCTGCGGTGCCCAGCCCTCCTCCACACGGGCCTCGGTGCCCGGCCCTCCGTCCACACAGGCCTCAGGACACTCACCTGTACCCAGGAGCGTGTGGCGCCTCTGTGTCAGCTTTGGCTGTGACGCTGCTGCAGAGAGAAACAGCCTCACGTAAGGTGGTTCTCACGCCCGCCGCAGGGCAAGCTTTTGGGAAGCTGGAGCCTAAAGCTTACCCGGCAGTTGTAAGCCCTGGGGCCGTGGAACTTGACTCTGGCTGCGGCTCAGGGACAGGTCAGCTCTGAGTGTCCCCATATGGTGTTGCAAGGGAAAGCAGGACAGGACGTGTGAGGCCTGGCGGGCCCTGGGAGACGAGGTCAGGCCCTGCTCTGTCTCTGAGCTCCACACTGTGTGCTCTGGGCTTGGGGCCCCGTCTGGCAGGGCTCAGGCTCCCCAGCTCTTGCTCAGGGGGCACTTGCTGGCAATTCTTGAGGACCGTATGGGCGTCGGGAAGCAAAGCAGGGCCAGCCTTGCACAAGGCAAGCGCCTCACCCTGGACCGTCTCTCTGGAGTCCCTCAGTTCCTTTCCCCGCCCTGCTGTGCCTTGGTCGTGATAACTGTAGTCACACATGTTTGCTCTCATTGATCACACACTTCGTTGCTGTCCCGGCCGGGCTCACACACTTTAATTGTGGCAGGGGCTGGGTGGTCTATACTTAAATCCCAACGTGGCTAATTGCTCTTCAGAGTCACGTGTCTGGGGTCCAAGAACCTCCTTGGGAGCTGGAGCCATAGTACAGCAGGGCGGGAGAGCGCTGACCTTGAGCGAGGCTGACCCAGGTTCCATCCCCTGCATCCTACAGGCCCAACCACCGCCAGGAGTGATTCCTGAGTGCAGAGCCAGGTGAAACCCCTGAGCATTGCCGGGTGTGGCCCGAAAGCCTAAAAGAGAAGCATTAAAGAAGTAAAGATCTTTATTTCAGGACTGGGCTGCCGGTGACTGAAGAGCACTAGCCTCTGGGTACGTGCGGCCCCAGGTTCGATTCCCAACACTTTCCCTTTCCAACAAAAGGGGACTGTGTCTCTGGCTTCTAACTAAAGTCCACTGGCCAAAACCAGGCCCAAGCAAGGCCAGGGTAGCTGGAAAAAACGTTTCTGTCGGGCCGGAGCCATAGCACAGCGGGAGAGCATTTGCCTTGCACACAATCGACCTGGGTTCGATCCCCAGCATCCCATATGGTCCCCTGAGCACCGCCAGGAGTAATTCCTGTGTGCAGAGCCAGGAGTAACCCCTGAGCATCGCCGGGTGTGACCCCAAAAAAAAGTTGGCATGGGAGAAGCGGAATGGGTGCCCAAAGCCTGGGAGGTGCCTCACCCCTACTTCAAAGCCTGGAGGTGCCTCACCCCTACTTCTGTCCTTAAGCGTCGGTTTGTCTATGAAGAGCTGGATGCCCGGTTTAGCCCCTGTATACCTCATGGACCCCGAATATCGTGGGGGCAGCCCCAGGACTGAGCCAGGAGTGAACAGCCCCTGAGCGCTGCGTGAGAGGCACACACCTTCCCCCTGTTCTCGCCTCTCTGCATGAAGCTGCTTTGCTGAGATTTTCCACTCAACTCAGGCCTCGCCAAAGCCTGGTGGGAAGTGAACTGGGGTAGAGCCAGCTCCTCCAAATCATAGGGCTGGTCCCAGCACCCCTTTTGATCCCCTGAGCCCGAACCCACCCCAAGCCCACCAGGAGTGATCCCTGAGTACAGAGCCAGGAGTAACCCCTGAGCATTGCAGGGTGTGACTCAAAATACAAACAAGCAGAACAAAAAACAAAACAAAACAAAAACACAAAGAAGGACAGTGGGGCCAGGAAGTCTGCTGTGAGCAGAGGAGCAGCTCAGGGCTCGGGTCTGGGGCCGGCGACAGCACGGCGGGAGGCGTTCACCTCGCACACGGCAACCCGGGTCCATCCCCGGCATCCCATATGGTCCCGAGCACCGCCAGGAGTCATTCCTGAGTGGAGAGGCAGGGTTTGGCTCAGCCAAATCCTGAGCATCACCAGGTTGACCCCCAAAAAAGATTCAGGCACCAGCTCTATCCCCCGTGAGGGGCACTGGAGGCTCCGGCTCCATCTCCCGAGAAGGGAATTGAGGCGCCAGCCCGGGCGCCTCTGTCCCACTGCGCTGAGTGCAGGACACACACAGGTGTGTCTACACTGGATTGAGTCCGCACAGAGGCTCTGGGATAGAGCAGCAGCCTGCTGGAGCCCCAGCTCTCGCCATGAGCAGTCCAGCAAAGCCTGTTCTCTGCGTCTGCGGGGACGGTGAGATTCCGTCAGACCCACGCGCACACGGTGCAAAGGCAGCCGGTTCCGTGAAGAACACTTCCCTTCCGCTCGGGGCGCCACGTCCCTGACTGCCCCTGCCGGGGCCAGAGCTCATGACTGATGGGGGCGGATCAGTTACTCCAAAGGGTAAAAGCGCTGGATTTGTCAAGTGGACAGTTGTATCAGCAGGGGACACCTCAGTATCCATTAGGAGAGAGGAGGGCGCTCTGGGTAAAGGAAGTGAAGGGTATGGTAGAGGGCGAGCACTCGGGCTCAGGATTGAGGGCTGTGTGAGGCCCTCTCGGAAAGCTCCCTGGGGTACTGCATGCTGCCACCCCGAGCAGACACCCTTTGTCCTCTTTCTTGTCCCAACTTGGGTAAGGATCTGCTGACAGCGCCCGCCCATGGCTCCATCCAGCCATCAAAAAAATAGGAACCAGATATCCAGCACAGGGCTTGAGGTGGCTGACCCTGTCTGAGCCTCAGCACCTGTATGGTCCCCTGATGACTGCCATGATGCGCAGAGTAAGCCCTGAGCGCAGGGGCCCGGAGTAAGCCCTGAGCATGGAGTTGGAGTAAGCCCCTGAGCGCAGAGCCTGGAGTAAGCCCTGAGTGTGGAGCCCGGAGTAAGCCCTGGGCATGGAGTTGGAGTAAGCCCTGAGCACGGAGCCCAGAGTAAGCCCTGAGCATGGAGTTGGAGTAAGCCCTGAGCGCAGAGCCTGGAGTAAGCCCTGAGCACGGAGTTGGAGTAAGCCCTGTGCGCGGGCCCAGAGTAAGCCCTGAGCATGGAGTTGGAGTAAGCCCTGAGCGCTGAGCCTGGAGTAAGCCCCTGAGCATGGAGTTGGAGTAAGCCCCTGAGTGTGGAGCCCTGAGTAAGCCCTGAGTGTGGAGCCCGGAGTAAGCCCTGAGTGTGGAGCCCTGAAAAGCCCTGAGTGCGGAGCCCGGAGTAAGCCCTGAAAGCGTAGAGCCCAGAGTAAGCCCCTGAGCATGGAGTTGGAGTAAGCCCTGAGCGCAGAGCTGGAGTAAGCCCTGAGCATGGAGTTGGAGTAAGCCCTGAGCATGGAGCCCAGAGTAAGCCCTGAGCGTGAAGCCTGGAGTAAGCCCTGAGCATGGAGCCCGGAGTAAGCCCTGAGCATGGAGTTGGAGTAAGCCCTGAGCGCAGAGCCTGGAGTAAGCCCTGAGAGCGTGGAGCCAGGAGTAAGCCCTGAGCGTGGAGCCCGGAGTAAGCCCTGAGCATGGAGCCCGGGTAAGCCCTGAGCGTGAAGCCTGGAGTAAGCCCTGAGTGCGAAGCCCGGTAAGCCCCTGAGCATGGAGCCCAGAGTAAGCCCTGAGCATGGAGTTGGAGTAAGCCCTGAGTGTGGAGCCCAGAGTAAGCCCTGAGCGCAGAGCCCGGAGTAAGCCCTGAGCGCAGAGCCTGGAGTAAGCCCTGAGCATGGAGTTGGAGTAAGCCCTGAGTGTGGAGCCGGGTAAGCTCTGGGCATGGAGTTGGAGTAAGCCCTGAGCTCGGAGCCCAGAGTAAGCCCTGAGCATGGAGTTGGAGTAAGCCCTAAGTGCAGAGCCTGGAGTAAGCCCTGAGCATGGAGTTGGAGTAAGCCCAGAGTGTGGAGCCCTGAGTAAGCCCTGAGTGTGGAGCCCGGAGTAAGCCCTGAGTGTGGAGCCCTGAGAAGCCCTGGAGTGCGGAGCCCGGAGTAAGCCTTGAAAGCGTAGGAGCCCAGAGTAAGCCCTGAACGTGGAGCCCAGAGTAAGCCCTGAGCATGGAGTTGGAATAAGCCCTGAGCGCGGAGCCCGGAGTAAGCCCTGAGCGTGGAGCCCGGAGTAAGCCCTAAGAGCGTGGAGCCCGAGTAAGCCCTAAGCATGAAGATTGGAGTAAGCCCTGAGTGCAGAGCCCGGGGTAAGCCCTGAGCATGCAGCCCAGAGTAAGCCCTGAGCGTGAAGCGTGGAGTAAGCCCTGAGCATGGAGCCCGGAGTAAGCCCTGAGCATGGAGTTGGAGTAAGCCCCTGAGCGCGGAGCCTGGAGTAAGCCCTGAGAGCGTGGAGCCAGGAGTAAGCCCTGAGCGTGGAGCCCGGTAAGCCCTGAGCGTGAAGCCTGGAGGTAAGCCCTGAGCGCGAAGCCCGGTGTAAGCCCTGAGCATGGAGCCCAGAGTAAGCCCTGAGCATGGAGTTGGAGTAAGCCCTGAGTGTGGAGCCCAGAGTAAGCCCTGAGCGCAGAGCCCGGAGTAAGCCCTGAGCGCAGAGCCTGGAGTAAGCCCTGAGCATGGAGTTGGAGTAAGCCCTGAGTGTGGAGCCCGGAGTAAGCCCTGGGCATGGAGTTGGAGTAAGCCCTGAGCGCGAAGCCCAGAGTAAGCCCTGAGCATGGAGTTGAGGTAAGCCCTGAGCGCAGAGCCTGGAGTAAGCCCTGAGCATGGAGTTGGAGTAAGCCCTGAGTGTGGAGCCCTGAGTAAGCCCTGAGTGTGGAGCCCGGAGTAAGCCCTGAGTGTGGAGCCCTGAAAAGCCCTGAGTGCGGAGCCCGGAGTAAGCCCTGAAAGCATAGAGCCCAGAGTAAGCCCTGAGCATGGAGTTGGAGGTAAGCCCTGAGCGTGGAGCCCAGAGTAAGCCCTGAGCGTGGAGCCCAGAGTAAGCCCTGAGCATGGAGTTGGAATAAGCCCTGAGCGCGGAGCCCGGAGTAAGCCCTGAGAGCGTGGAGCCTGGAGTAAGCCCTAAGCGTGAAGACTGGAGTAAGCCCCTGAGTGCAGAGCCCGGAGTAAGCCCTGAGCATGGAGCCCAGAGTAAGCCCTGAGCGTGAAGCGTGGAGTAAGCCCTGAGCATGGAGCCCGGAGTAAGCCCTGAGCATGGAGTTGGAGTAAGCCCTGAGTGCGGAGCCTGGGTAAGCCCTGAGAGCGTGGAGCCAGGAGTAAGCCCTGAGCGTGGAGCCCGGAGTAAGCCCTGAGCGTGAAGCTTGGAGTAAGCCCTGAGCGAAGCCCGGAGTAAGCCCTGAGCATGGAGCCCAGAGTAAGCCCCTGAGCATGGAGTTGGGTAAGCCCTGAGTGTGGAGCCCAGAGTAAACCCTGAGCGCAGAGCCCGAGGTAAGCCCTGAGCATGGAGTTGGAGTAAGCCCTGAGTGTGGAGCCCTGAAAAGCCCTGAGTGCGGAGCCCGAGTAAGCCCTGAGCGTAGAGCCCAGAGTAAGCCCTGAGTGTGAAGCCTGGAGTAAGCCCTGAGCGTGGAGCCCGGAGTAAGCCCTGAGCGTGGAGCCCAGAGTAAGCCCTGAGCATGGAGTTGGAATAAGCCCTGAGCGCGGAGCCCGAGTAAGCCCTGAGCGGGGAGCCCGGAGTAAGCCCTGAGGCGTGGAGCCCGGAGTAAGCCTTGAGCGTGAAGACTGGAGGTAAGCCCTGAGTGCAGAGCCCGGAGTAAGCCCTGAGCATGGAGTTGGGAGTAACCCCTGAGCATGGAACCCAGAGTAAGCCCTGAACGTGAAGCCTGGAGTAAGCCTTGAGCATGGAGCCCGGAGTAAGCCCTGAGCATGGAGTTGGAGTAAGCCCTGAGCGCGGAGCCTGGAGTAAGCCCTGAGAGCGTGGTGCCCGAGTAAGCCCTGAGCATGGAGCCCGGTAAGCCCTGAGCGTGAAGCCTGGAGTAAGCCCTGAGCGTGAAGCCCGGAGTAAGCCCTGAGCATGGAGCCCGAGGGTAAGCCCTGAGCATGGAGCCCGGAGTAAGTCCTGAGCGTGGAGCCCGGAGTAAGACCTGAGCGTGGAGCCTGGAGTAAGACCTGAGCGTGGAGCCCGGAGTAAGCCCCTGAATGTGGAGCCCGGAGTAAGCCCTGAGCATGGAGTTGGAGTTAGCCCTGATCATATAGTTGGAGTAAGCCCTGACTGTGGAACCCGGAGTAAGCACTGAGTGTGGAGCCATGAGTAAGCCCTGAGAGCGTGGAACCCGGAAAAAGCCCTGAGCATGGAGCCCGGAGTAAGCCTTGAGTGCGGAGCCCAGAGTAAGCCCTGAGTGCGGAGCCCAGAGTAAGCCCTGAGCGTGGAGCTTGGAGTAAGCCCTGAGTGTGGAGCCCGGAGTAAACCCTGAGCATGGAGCCTGGAGAAAGCCCTGAGTGTGGAACCCAGAGTAAGCCCTGAGTGTGGAGCCCGGAGTAAGTCCTGAGCACGGAGCCCGGGTAAGCCCTCAGCATGGAGCCCGGAGTAAACCTTGATTGCGGATCTCGGAGTAAGCCCTGAGTGCGGGGAGCCGGGTAAGCCCTGAGCATGGAGCCCGGAGTAAGCCCTGAGCGCGGAGTCTGGAGTAAACCCTGAGCGCGGAGCCCGGAGTAAACCCTGAGCGTGGAGCCCGGGTAAGCCCTGAGCATGGAGCCCGGGTAAGCCTTGAGTGCGGAGCCCGGAGTAAGCCCCTAAGTGTGAAGCCCGGGTAAGCCCTGAGCATGGAGTTGGGGTAAGCCCTGAGCGTGGAGCCTGTAGTAAGCCCTGAGCGTGGAGCTCGGAGTAGCCCCTGAGCGCGGAGCCTGGAGTAAGCCCTGAGCGTGGAGCCCGGAGTAGGCCCTGAGCGTGGAGCTCGGAGTAAGCCCTCAGTGTGGAGCCTGTAGTAAGCCCTGAGCTTGGAGCCTGGGTAAGCCCTGAGCATGGGGTTGGAGTAAGCCCTGAGGCGTGGAGCCTGGAGGTAAGCCCCTGAGCATAGAGCCCGGAGTAAGCCCTGAGATGGAGTTAGAGTAAGCCCTTAGCATGGAGCCCAGAGTAAGTCCTGAGCGTGGAGCCCGGGAGTAAGCCCTGAGCATGGGGTTGGAGTAAGCCCTGAGCGTGGAGCCCGGAGTAAGCCCTGAGCATGGAGCCCAGAGTAAGCCCTGAGCATGGAGCCGGAGTAAGCCCTGAGCATGGAGTTGGAGTAAGCCCTGAGCGTGGAGCCTGGAGTAAGCCCTGAGCATAGAGCCCGGAGTAAGCCCTGAGCATGGAGCCGGAGTAAGCCCTGAGCATGGAGTTAGAGTAAGCCTTAGCGTTGAGCCCAGAGTAAGTCCTGAGCGTGGAGCCCAGAGTAAGCCCTGAGCATGGGGTTGGGTAAGCCCTGAGAGTGGAGCTCGGGTAAGCCCCTGAGCATAGAGCTTGGAGTAAGCCCTGAGCGTGGAGCCCGGAGTAAGCCCCTCAGTGTGGAGCCTGTAGTAAGCCCTGAGCGTGGAGCCTGGGTAAGCCGAGCATGGGGTTGGAGTAAGCCCTGAGCGTGGAGCCTGGAGTAAGCCCCTGAGCATAGAGCCCAGAGTAAGCCCTGAGATGGAGTTAGAGTAAGCCTTAGCATGGAGCCCAGAGTAAGTCCTGGGCTGGAGCCCGGAGTAAGCCCTGAGCATGGGGTTGGAGTAAGCCCTGAGCGTGGAGCCCGGGTAAGCCCTGAGCATGGAGCCCAGAGTAAGCCCTGAGCATGGAGCCCGGGTAAGCCCTGAGCATGGAGTTGGGGTAAGCCCTGAGCGTGGAGCCTGGAGTAAGCCCTGAGCATAGAGCCCCGGAGTAAGCCCTGAGCATGGAGCACGGAGTAAGCCCTGAGCATGGAGTTAGAGTAAGCCTTAGCTTGGAGCCCGGAGTAAGCCCTGAGCATGGGGTTGGAGTAAGCCCGAGTGGAGCCCGGGTAAGCCCTGAGCATAGAGCTTGGAGTAAGCCCTGAGCATGGAGCCCGGAGTAAGCCCTGAGCATGGAGTTGGAGTAAGCCCTGAGCGTGGAGCCTGGAGTAAGCCCTGAGCATGGAGGTGGAGTAAGCCCTGAGCGTGGATCCCGAGTAAGCCCTGAGCATGGAGCCCGGAGTAAGCCCTGAGCGTGTAGTCCATAGTAAGATAAGCCCTGAGCACGGGCAGGAGTAAGCCCTGAGCTGGAGCCCAGAGTAAGCCCTGAGCATGGAGCCAGGAGTAAGCCCTGAGCATGGAGCCCAGAGTAAGCCCTGAGCATGGAGCCGGAGGTAAGCCCTGAGCGTGGAGCCCGGGTAAGCCCTGAGCATGGGGTTGGAGTAAGCCCTGAGCGTGGAGCCCGGAGGTAAGCCCTGAGCGTATAGCCCGGAGTAAGCCCTGAGCATGGAGCCTGGAGTAAGCCCTGAGCGTGGAGCCCGGAGTAAGCCCTGAGCATGGGGTTGGAGTAAGCCTTGAGCGTGGAACCCGGGTAAGCCCTGAGCGTATAGCCCGTAGTAAGCCCTGAGCATGGAGCCGGGTAAGCTCTGAGCACGGAGCCGGGTAAGGCCTGAGTGTGAAGCCCAGAGTAAGCCCTGAGTATGGAGCCCGGAGTAAGTCCTGAGCGTGGAGCCCTGAGTAAGACCTGAGCGTGGAGCCCGGTTAAGCCCCTGAATGTGGAGCCTGGAGTAAGCCCTGAGCATGGAGTTGGAGTTAGCCCTGAGCATATAGTTGGAGTAAGCCCTAGCGTGGAGCCGGAGTAAGACCTGAGAGCGTGGAACCCGGAGAAAGCCCTGAGCATGGAGCCCAGAGTAAGCCTTGAGTGTGGAGCTCAGAGTAAGCCCTGAGCGTGGAGCTCGGGTAAGCCCTGAGCATGGAGCCGGGAGTAAGCCCTGAGTGTGGAACCGGGAGAAAGCCCTGAGTGTGGAGCCCAAAGTAAGTCCTGAATGCAGAGCCCGGGGTAAACCCTGAGTGTGGAGCCTGGAGTAAGCCCTGAGAATGGAGTTGGAGTTAGCCCTGAGCATGGAGTTGGGTAAGCCCTGAGTGTGGAGCCCTGAATAAGCCCTGAGCATGGAGCCTGGAGTAAGCTCTGAGCATGGAGTTGGAGTAAGCCCTGAGTGTGGAGCCCGGGTAAGCCCTGAGCATGGAGCCCGGAGGTAAGCCCTGGAGTGCGGAGCCCGGAGGTAAGCCCCTGAGCGGAGCCCAGTATGCCCTGAGTGCAGAGCCCGGGTATGCCCTGAGTGTGGAGCCCGGGTAAGCCTGAGTGTGGAGCCCGGAGTAAGCCCCTGAGAGCGTGGAACCTGGACTAAGCCCTGAGCATGGAGCCCGGGTAAGCCTTGAGTGCGGAGCCGGAGTAAGTGCGGAGCCTGGAGTAAGCCCTGAGCGTGGAGCCCAGAGTAAGCCCTGAGCATGGGCCCAGAGTAAGCCCTGAGCATGGAGCCCAGAGTAAGCCCTGAGTGTGGAGCCGGGTAAGCCCTGAGTGTAGAGCCTGGAGTAAGCCCTGAGCATAGAGCCCGGAGTAAGCCCTGAGCATGGAGCGCGGAGTAAACCCTGAGCATGGAGTTGGGTAAGCATTAGCGTGGAATCGGAGGTAAGTCCTGAGCGTGGAGCCTGGAATAAGCCCTGAGCGTGGAGCCCGGAGTAAGCCCTGAGCATAGAGCTTGGAGTAGCCCTGAGCATGGAGCCGGAGTAAGCCCTGAGCATGGAGTTGGAGTAAGCCCTGAGCGTGGGCCTGGGTAAGCCCTGAGCATGGAGGTGGTTAAGCCCTGAGCGTGGAGCCAGGAGTAAGCCCTGAGTGTGGAGCCGGGTAAGCCCTGAGCGTGTAGCCCTTAGTAAGATAAGCCCTGGCAGAGAGCGGGGGTAAGTTCTGAGCTGGAGCCGGAGTAAGCCCTGAGCGTGGATCCTGGAGTAAGACCTGAGCATGGAGCCCGGGTAAGCCCTGAGCATGGAGTTGGGTAACCCCTGAGCGTGGAGCCCAGAGTAAGCCCTGAGCATGGAGCCCAGAGTAAGCCCTGAGCGTGAGCCGGAATAAGCCCTGAGCATGGAGTTGAGTAAGCCCTGATCTTGAAGCCTGTAGTAAGCCCTGAGTGTGGGAGCCCAGAGTAAGCCCTGAGCATTGGGTTGGAGTAAGCCCTGGCGTGAAGACTGGAGTAAGCCCTGAGCATAGAGCCTGGAGTATGCCTTGAGCATGGAGCCTGGAGTAAGCCCTGAGCATGGAGTTGGAGTAAGCCCTAGCCTGGAGTCCGGAGTAAGCCCTGAGCACGGGGCCTGGAGTAAGCCCTGAGCAAGGGGTTGGAGTAAGCTCTGATCTGGAGCCCGGGGTAAGCCCTGAGTATGAGCTTGGAGTAAGCCCTGAGCATGGAGCCTGGAGTAAGCCCTGAGCATGGAGTTGGAGTAAGCCCTGAGCATGGAGCATGGAGTAAGCCCTGAGCATGGAGTTAGAGTAAGCCCTAAGCGTGGAGCCCGGTAAGCCTTGAGCGTGGAACTCGGAGTAAGCTTGAGCATGGAGCCCGGGTAAGCCCCTGAGCGTGGAGCCGGAGTAAGCCCTGAGCATGGGGTTGGAGTAAGCCCTGAGCGTGGAGCCGGAGTAAGACCTGAGCATGGAGCCGGGAGTAAGCCCTGAGCATGGGGTTGAAGTAAGCCCTGGCGTGGAGCCCAGAGTAAGCCCTGAGCATAAAGCTCGGAGGTAAGCCCCTGAGCATGGAGCCCGGAGTAAGCCCTGATCATGGAGTTGGGTAAGCCCTGAGCATGGAGCCCAGAGTAAGCCCTG
>JAJIBD010015780.1:0-21486 GCA_021461705.1 Cryptotis parvus | reverse complement strand
GAAAATAAATAAACACAGTTCCATTGTATTCATGTAAAAAATGTCAAGGTATCCACTTGAAGAACATAAAATTTTTATTAAATCAAAACCACAAATAATTACTAAAAGAAGACACAAGAAATGGAAATATTTTTTGTTCATGAATTGGAAGAATCAGTCTTTTTTAAACTGATCATACTAACCCTCAGAAATCAAAGATTTCTGATCACAAGTAATCCCTTCACAGACATATAATAAATGCTTTTTAAGATTTGTATGAAACCATAAATCTTAAAGAAAAAGCCAAACCAAGTTTGAGATTTCTTTGATTGTTTTAAAATTCCCTGATGTTAAAAAAACATTATGAAGCTATACTAATAAAAAATTATGAAACTGTAGTAAAAATGGCCTCTTGGATGAATGAAATAAATGGAGAGACCAGAAGTAAATCTATGAATGCTTAAATGGACAGTTAATCGTTAATAAAATGCATAAAACAGAGCAAGCTAAACCTCTTCAACAAATGGTGCTGGAAAAACTGGCTCACTTGATGACTTGATTGCTTGACACCCCATTATTTGTCAATTTGCTCGAGTGGGCACCAGTAATATTTCCATTTGTCCCTGTCATGTGCCATTGTAGCCCAATGGCACCTGCTTGCTCCAGGAATATGAAGAGCCTCAAACTCTTCATTCAGGGTCTTGACAAAGAAGTCTGACCATCTTGTAAGTGGGCGGCCAAGTGATCTTTTGACGTCCCATGGGATCCAGTCTGTAATGGCTCTAGTCCAGCAGTAGTCTCCAAATTGCATTACATGTTTGGCCCATCTGATTTTAGTCGCCTTGGCAAATGAGACAGTGTCCCTGACTCTCGATCCTTGATGGAGGTTGGAACTCCACATTCCTTCTCTCACTTGAGTGAGGCGTGTTTTTCCAAGCATAGCTCTTCTGATTCCTCTTTGGGAGACCCGGATATCATTCTTATCCTGCTTTGTCGGGCCCAAAATAACAAAATAACATACTCTGAGGCATAAGTTAATGCAGGGAGAATGGCAGAGTTAAAGAGATGTGCCTGGAACTGGAGGGTTCTTTGTCCTCTTAACTATTTCTTGACACTCCTGAAGGTGGTCCCACTCTGCTCTCTTCCTTCTGCACAGCACAGGTGCTAGGTTGTTCATCATGTTGAGTTCTCGAACTAGGTACGCATAGCTACTGCATTCAGAGATGTTTGTTCCATTGAGAGTGAATGGAGTACCTGGAACTAGTTTGTTTTTCATGAACATTGTTTTAATGAGATTCAGCTATAGACCTACCGTTTCACATTCACAGTTGAAGTCAGCCAGCATTTATGCCGCTTGGCTAATGTTTGGTGTTATTAGAAAGATGTCATCAGTGAAGTGGAGGTGGCGCTCCCATTTCTTCCCATTCTAATTGTCACATGATCATGAGGGTGGCGATGAAGAGTTTCGTGAAATGGTACCACCCTGCTGAGCCCCTCTTTTATATCAATGATCACTTCCTTGTAGAATGGTGAGATCCTGGTGGTTAATCCATAATATAGCTCACATAGGATCATGATAAAAATATCTATATTAGACCTATTTATGAAATGAATTCAAACAGGCAAACTGTTAATGATGTTGTTCTCAGAGTAGATCCTTGAATGAGATGACCCTTTGGCAAAGTACAACAGAAATAAATAAATGCAACTACATAAAACTTAAAAAATTTTGTGATGTAAAATGAGGTCTAAAATAAAGACACTTTGTGGAATGGGAGACATATTTGCATATAATCAAAGGGCTAATATCTATGTATATAAAGCAGTCACAAAGCTCAACAACCAAAATCCAACAAATTCATCAAAAAATGTAGAGAGAAACAAAACATATATTTCACTAAAGAAGAGACAAAATTGATCACAGGCTTATTATAAAGTTGTCATCATCACTGATAATTAAGGAAACACAAATTAAAATGACAGTAAAATTTCAGGTCACATCAGTGAGGATGACATATCAAAATGAATGGGATCAACAAACATTGGCAGGGATATGGTGAAAGAGGGACCATCGCTCACTGTAGTCTGTTTCTTTTCTTCATAGAAAATGGTGTGGAGACATCTCAAAAAAATTAGTAATAGTACTTTAGTATGATCCACAGAAATTTTTGTCCTGGATATACACTCCAAGACTTAAATGTCAGTTCACGATCACGATCACAATCCGATCTTCCCATTGATCATCTATTTGCTAGAGCGGGCACCAATAATATCTCCATATGTCCTGTCTCATGCCAGTAGAGCCAGGGGCATCGGCTTGCTACAGGAACATAAAGAGCCTCAAACCATTATATTAGGTCATGGGAATGACCTAATATAATTGTTACTGGAATTTGGCATATCAAATATCACACAAGAAGCTTGCCAGGCTTGCCGAGCGGGAGGCAAACTCTTTTAAACAGCTCCAAATAAAGCATTTATTGATGAACCGACGGCCGCTTGCGGTCGGCGCAAGCCGGGCTGTGATGGACTGGTCTGCTGGGTGGAGTTCTGACGAGAGGGAAGTCCAAATGTGGAAAATGGCGGCGCCCGTGGGAGTGAGGGGGTGGTCTGGCTTGTTGTGAGGCTCTGCCAAGGTGGTGGGACAGGGCTATAACCCGCCATGCCTCCCGACGTTGTTAAATGTCAGTTAACAAAGATATATACAAACCTACTTACAACAGCCGAGATATGGAAGCAACTCAAAGCTCAAAAAAGATGAATAGATAATGAAATTGTGGTATATATGCATAATCAAATCCTACTCATCTATGTGAAAAGATGAAATGTTTCAGTTGCTGTAACATGGCTGTAATTGGTAAGTATTCTACTAAGTGAAATGAGTCAGAAGGAAAAAGTCAAATACCATATTATCTCACTCATATGTGGAATATAAAGAAGGAAATCAAGGGAAGAGATGATCTCCAGTGGAAACAGAACCTGAAATTGTCCCTATAGAAATGTAAACTGAAGTTACAAGAGAGGGGGGGAGAAAAACAACCTTGAGACAGTGGTGAAGGGATATTGACTTTGGTTATGGGGATATTAAAATAGCATTGCATTTTAATATATATATATAAAATATTGATATAGATATAAAAAACACTGGCAGAATTTACAAGAAAAATATCCAACCTCATCAGAAAATTGGGAAAAGAAATGAACAGAAACTTCTCAAAGAAGAAATTCAGATGGCCAAAAGGCATATGAAAAAAATGCTTTTCTTCACTAATCATTAGGAAGATGCAAATGAAAACAACAACGAAATATTACCTCACACCACAGAGACTAACATACATCCAAAAGAACAAAAACAACTGGTGCTGGAGTGGATATGGGGAAAAGGGATCTTCATTGCTGGTGGGAATGTTGATTGGTTCATATTTTTTTGGAAAACAATAGGGACATTCCTCCATAAACTAGTAATTGAGCTCCCATTAGATCCAACAATATCACTTCTGGAAATATCTCCAAGAACTCAGAGTAGAAACACCATCTGCACTTCTATGTTCATCGCAGCACTATTCACAACAGCCAGAATCTGGAAACAACCTGAGTTCCTGAAAACAGATGACTGGATAAACTATGTTACATTTACACAATGGAATACTATGCAGCTGTTAGGAAAAATTGAGTCATAAAATCTGCCTATAAATAGATGAACATGGAGAGTGTCATGCTGAGTGGAATGTCTCAGAAGGAAAAGGACAGATATAGAATGACTAATCATTTGTGAGATATAAAAAATGTAGTATGAGACTAATATCCAAGGTCAGGGAAAACAGGGACGAGGAGGACTTATTAATGGTTGGATTGTATGACATATATGTGGGGGCCAGAGGGTAGGTAAGGTAGAGAAGGGACAAGTTTGACAATAATAGTTGTAAATAATAATGCTAGACTAGCTGAGTATAGGAAGTCGGTCAAGAAGTATACATGATAAGCTTTCAGTGTCTATATTGAAAACCAAAATGAGCAAAGCATGAGAGAGAGAGACAGAGAGAGAGAGCCTAGTATAGAGGCAAGTTGGGGGGTTGGAGAGAAATGGGGCACACTGGTGTTGGGAAATGTGTACTGGTGGAGGGATGGATGTTGGAATACTGTAAAAACAATATGGAAACTGTTGGAAGTTATGTTACCTCAATAAAAATAACTTGCAGAATAACATGTTTCTGTTTGAAAATGAATGGAAAATAAGAGTGGAGAAATCAGTCAAGCATTAATCACTGTCTTCCCGTTCATCGTCGATTTGCTAGAGCGGGCACCAGTAACATCTCCATATGACCTGTCTCATGCAAGTAGAGCCCAAGGGCACCTACTTGCTCCAGGAACATAAAGAGCCTCAAACCATTCCATCAGGTCATGGGAATGAGGTCTATAATTGTTACTGGTATTTGGCATATCAAATATGACATGGGTAGCTTGCCAGGCTCTGCTGTGCGGGTAGCATACTCTTGTAGTCATCTCAAAATCCAGCATTTATTGATGAACTGCGCGGCCGCAAGCAGCCGTGCGAGCCGGGCTGTGATAGGCTGGTCTGCTGGGTGGAGTTCTGACGAGGGGGAAGTCGGATGTGGAAAATGGAGGTCCTCATGGAGTGGGGGGTCGTTTGGCTTGTGAGGGCTCTGCTGGGGTGGAGGGCCGGGCTAGAACCTGCCATCCCTCCTGGGCACCTCATGAGCGGCTGGGCACAGTGAGAGCCAGTAGCAGCTCTGCCCCATTTCTGCTATTAATAGTATTGATAGCATTAATACTATTATTAAAATTATAATTTATGGATTGGAGATGTAGTACGGAGTTTAAGGTTCCATTTCCAGCACCACATATTACCTCTAAGTCCTGTCAGGAGTGATCTCTGAGGACAAAGCCAAGAGTAAACCCTGAGCACAGCTTGTGGTGGTCCCAAACTAAAACAAACTAACCAAAAATACATTATTTAAAAAGTGCTTCATGGGATATATATTGTATGTAATTATAAACTTGGATATTAATTTAGGTGTCTAAATATGTATAACATCTTGATATAATATAATTAGAATTACATCAAATTTAGTTGCTTAAATGCATAACATTTTGTCTAATTTCAGTTGAACTCTTCTGGTTGGGAACTTTTACCCCTCGTCTTACAAACCCCAAGTGTAATGCTAATGGTAGTTGTAACAGAGACAAACCAGAGACATGTGTTGCTTAAAACAAACTAGTCTTTCCTTTTATTTTCGGAATGATGTCTGGAAGGAAATGGATTCGAGCTCTCACATATAATTTAGTTGACTTTGGTGTCTTATTTCAAGAAAGCTGCTTTCCCAGATTAAATTACTTGGGCAACAAAAAGAAAGCATAGAACCTTGATTTGACTGAGCAATTCCACTTTTTGGCATTTGCCCCCAGGGCGTAATAATAATATCTTGCTGTAGATCAGCTTCTCTGGAGAATCCTAATGCATTGCTTTCTGAATAACCTATGAAATCAATAAACAAACTATCAGTAATTAGAGAGAAGAATTTACCTAATTAATATTGATAAAAATTAATATTATTGAGTGCAGAATATATATATATATATATATTATTTAAGTATACAACATGAGTGTTTCCCAAAATTAGCCATATGTGTGGCCATAAAAACAAGTAATATAAATTTCAAAGGATTAGAAATATGCACATATGCTTTTTGATCACACAGAAATTTAATTGGAAATCTATAAAATCCCAAATATTTGGAAATTAAGCAGCATGGATTCCAAACACAACTGTCAAAAAGGAGTTCAAAGGGGAATTGGAAAATCCCTTGATCAGAATGATAATAGAAGCACAACATAGAGACATTTTTTGGCACGTAGTAGATTTTGTTATAATTGGTTGCAATAATTCATCCTGTTGCTTTGTTAATACCCATTTTCATTGTCCTTTATCCAAGAGTTATATGTGCCTATTGAATCTGTGTTGTTTTCATTTCCTTCCTTCCTTCCTTCCTTCCTTCCCTTCCTTCCTTCCTTCCTTCCTTCCTTCCTTCCTTCCTTCCTTCCTTCCTTCCTTCCTTCCTTCCTTCCTTCCTTCCTTCCTTCCCTCCTTCCCTCCCTCCCTCCTCCTCCCTCCTCCCTCCCTCCTCCCTCCCTCTTTCTTTTCTTTCTTTCTTTCTTTCTTTCTTTCTTTCTTTCTTTCTTTCTTTCTTTCTTTTCTTTCTTTCTTTCTTTCTTTCTTTCTTTCTTTCTTTCTTTCTTTCTTTCTTTCTTTCTTTCTTTCTTTCTTTCTCTCTCTCTCTCTTCTTTCTTTCTTTCTTTCTTTCTTTCTTTCTTTCTTTCTCTTCTTTCTTTCTTTCTTTCTTTCTTTCTTTCTTTCTTTCTTTCTTTCTTTCTTTCTTTCTTTCTTTCTTTCTTTCTTTCTTTCTTTCTTTCTTTCTTTCTCTCTCTCTCTTTCTTTATTTCTTTCTTTTTTGCTTACTTGCTTGCTTTCTTGCTTGCCTTTATTAGTGAAATTGACTAACAGAAACTCAGAGACTGTTGTGAAACTTCTAATAGATCAAGAACTTCTCTTGATTTCTGTTTATCCTGGTTGGTCTTTGAGGATAAGAAGTGGAGACAGAAATACAGCAGATGGGGCCACTGCCAAATAAGTGAATCATTAGAGGAATGTTATTTTAGATCACAACTCCAGTCAATTTCAATCAATGAGTGGCCCTGGGAAAGGACATCAGAAAAGCTACTGGACTAAGCTCAAATTGTTGATTCATAGTACTACACACAAATAGTATGTTTGTGTTTGTTTGGGAACTAAAGAGAAGGATTGTCTAATATGCAGCAGAAATAATTAATAGTATGAGTGTTACTTGAAGTAGAATTTTGCTGTAATGAAACCTAAAATATATGGCATTGCTTATATCATTGAAAAAATGAAATGAAAGTGTTATGAATTCATTAATGAGTGATGACAAAACATTTCCTTAAGATCAGCTGGAAAAGCAGGAAATTTTCTTAATAAGTTTAAGGTCTTAATCAAAAAGATTATTAGGTAAAACATGAAATTAGCAATTTACTTCCCTTAATTGTACTTGATAATGTATGAGAAAAGACAGAATAAACAAAGAGGATATTATCCAATTTGTAAGTAGAATTTAGAGGAGCCATGATCCAGAACTTGTTTGATCAGAAAATAAAACTAACCTCTATTCTCTCCAGAGTGAAAAATAAATCTCAGAGAAATGATCTCAAGATAAAGATAAAAAGTATAACAGGGACTGGGAGATAGGTCATAGGTACCATACATGCCTTGTCTGTGTAAGGCCAAAGTTTCAGATCTGGCACTGCATGCTCCTGTGGCCCCACTGGGAGGGACAGCCTGACTACTGAACCAAGGGAGCCCTTGAGCATTGCTGGATGTGGCCCCAAATTGACAAAAAATAATGACTGTTACGACCTCAGAAACATTTAAAACCTGTAGACTATTTCAGCTAGATAAAAAGAATTCTAAGAAATATAAATAATTCACAATATCTCAATGTAGAACAAGGAAATTATGGGAGGAGATGAAACTTTTTTAGCACCTATGGTATATATCTCTGCTTCTCTCTAGAACTATATGTGTACATACAGTTAGTAGCCCTAAAAAGTGGGTAGAGAAAACCTGGAATAGAAAAATATTATTTACAAATATATAAAACTCCTGTCGAACCCCCTATTTTTGACATCAATGATCACTTAGTTGTAGAATGGTGATATCCTGGTGGTGAATCCGTAATAGAGCTCACGAAGGATCTTGATGTATTGGGTTTGAACACTCAGTTTAGCTAGGGCTTCGATGACTGCTTCGGTCTCCACAGAATCAAATGTTTTCTTTAAATCAATGAATGTGAGACAGAGCAGCATCTTGTACTCCCTACAAACCTCAATGAGCTTGGTTACCGTGTGGATATGTTTGATTGTGCTGAATCCTTTCCGGAAGCCAGCTTGCTCACATGGTTGTCCTTCATCTAGTGTTCTGCCAATCCTGTTCAGGATGACTCGTGTAAACAGCTTGTAGATGACGGACAACAGGCAGATGGGGCAATAGTTGCTGATGTCGTGAATGTTTCCCTTCTTGAACAGTAGAACTGTCCTGCTGGTTTTCCATTGGGAGGGCACCTTGCATTCGGGTTCGACAGGGTGATACCATTTCACCAAAACTCTTCAGCGCCACCCTCGAGAACATCATGCGACAATTAGAATGGGAAGGAATGGGAGTGAAGATAGATGGTCTGCAACTACACCACCTCCGATAGCTGATGACATCGTTCTAATAACACCAAACATTAGCCAAGCGGCACACATGCTGGCTGACCTCGACCGACAATGTGGAAAGATGATAGGTGTACAGCTGAATCTATATGTTTATGAAAAATGAACTAGTTCCAGAGGCCCTATTCACTCTCAATGGAACAGACATCTCTGAATACAGCAGTTATGTGTACCTAGGTCGAGAAGTCAACATGAATGACCTAAAACCTGAGTTGCGCAGGAGGAAGAGAGTGACATGGAATGCCTTCAAGCATTGAAGAAATAGCTAAAAGAACAAAGAACCTCCAGCACTGGGCACATCTCTTCGTCTCCACTGTTCTCCCTGCATTGACATACGCCTCAGAGACCTGGGCACTACAAAAGCAGGATGAGAATGCTATTTGGGTCTCCCAGAAAGGAATCGAAAGAGCTATGCTTGGAATATCACGCCTCACTCAAGTGAGAGAAGGAATTCGGAGTTCCCACCTCTGTCTCTATTCCAGAATCAGGGACATTGTCTCATTTGCCAAGGCATCGAAAATCAGATGGGCTGGACATGTAATGCAATTTGGAGACGACTGCTGGACTAGATCCTTTACTGATTGGATCCCACGGAATGTCAAAAGATCACGTGGCCGCCCACCTACAAGATGGTCAGACTTCCTTGTCAAGACCCTGAAGGAACGGTTTGAGGCTCTTCATATTCCTGAATCAACCAGATGCCATTGGGCTACATTGGCACGTGTTAGGGTCCAATGAAAATGTTACTGGCGCCCACTTGAGAAAATTGATGAATAACGGGATTCTAGTGATCAAGTGATATAAAACTCCATTAGTTCTGTGAGATAGTGTAGTAAACAACCTGATTTCGATTTCCAGCATCCCATATGGTCTCCTAAGCACCACCAGTAGTGATTCCTGAGTTCACAGCCAGTAATAATTTCTGATAATTGGTAGGTATACCCCCAAACAAAAAATTATATATATAATATTTATATATGAAATAATTTTATATTTTACATATTTTACATATAATATATTTAAATATTATAAATACTGAAAACTCCAGTTTTTCTTGTCTTAAAAGGGGTAGTGGGTAGTTCATTTATTATTCTAAAGGTTTTAATTTTTCCTTAATTTAACATTGCCATCTTCTTTCTATTATCTGGCCTCATCTTTTATATAGAAGCAGGCCATTAATGTACTCCTAATCAAGGAGCTTTTCTAAGAAATATTTCTGTATGTTGCTTTGCCCAACTGAATTAAAGCTTAGTCAGTTGAAAAATAATTATGACTTCTTTTCTTTCCTTTAACTCATGGGATTAAATATCAGCAATCCTGGAGATGCGTTTCATGAGCATACAAAGTACTCAGTGAATGTCTAAATATCTGCTCTTGGTCTCCTGTTGTTCCTCTTTGAGAAAGTGTCCCTCTGAGAGCAAAGACTGAACTATTTATTTAAGAAGTGTTTGTGTTATTGTTCCCATAAATGTAAATGCTATAGAATTGTTCTTCTTTCTCTTGAATTCTTACAACATGACTTTAAGCTCTTCTATTACTTTTCTTTCCCCTTGGAAGCACTTACCTATAATCTCTTGGAGAGTGTTAGGAAGATTCAATTAAAACTCTGCGTGACAATTCTTCAGACAGTTGCCAGGGACGTGCTAATGCAGAAACTGCCCAAGCAGCTTATCCTAGAGCTGAGAAATATACCTGAAAAAGAAGCTTATCTTGGAGTTGCCAAGTACACCTGAAAATCATATAGCGAGTGAATTTGTTGTTATTGAATATGCAAGATTCAGTCTTGCTTTTCTCTCAGGAATGATGTGCTTTAGGGAACCATTAGCTTAATTTTGTAAATAGGATTTTTATAAAAATCCCAAGTGCCATAAGATAGGTCAGGGCATTTGACTTCCAGACTTGTGTGCTGCCAACAAACTATGCTTATGAATACTATGGTTTGGTACCTTCATTACTTCAATTTTAAAATAATTTATGTTGTACTGAGAACTAAATAAGGTTATTTCAAGAGAAAGGGTAAGACAGAAAATGGAACAGTGTGCTAATAATTGTTGAGGGTACTAATGCCAACCTAGAACTGAGCATTAAATAGAGGCAAAAGGATACACATGCCAACCTCTTAATGTATGTTCTGTAATCCATAGTCTGGAAGGGAAGGAAAAGAGAAAGAGAGAGAAAGGGAAAGAAATAAAGAACCTGCCATGGAGGGGGACTGGGGAAGGGGGAGGGAACCGGGGACGTTGGTGGTGGGAGATGGGCACTGGTGGAGGGACGGGTGCTAGAACACTGTATGACCAAAACCCAAATATGAACTTTCTAATTGTATATCTTTTTATTTGTATATCTCACGGTGGTATAATAAAATACTTAAAAAAAGAAGAAATAAAGAACCTGCCACGGAGGCAGGCTAGGGGAGGGGGAGGGAATCGGGGATGCTGGTGGTGGGAAATGGGCACTGGTGCAGGGATGGGTTCTGGAACACTTTATGACCGAAACCGAAATAAGAATATCTTTGTAATTGTATATCTCACGGTGGTATAATAAAATACTTAAAAGATTAAAGTTTGCAAGGCAGAAAAAAAATCAAAGAGAAAAAAATAAGGCTATCTCGGGAAAGATCTTCAGAAAAATTTTAAAGACAATCCAATTACATCTTCAAGGAATCACTGATCTAAAAAGGAAAAGACTTTAAAGTATCCACTTAACTTTCAGGTGTCATGCATCAATAACTTTGGAACTTCGAGCTTGCATGCCTGAGTTAGAACACAAGCTCCCCTTATTCTTCTGATAATTCTTCATATCCAATACGTGAGATGTGCCTTTGATTTTTTCTTATATATCAACCCAATCATTCATTAAATCAATCTCCAAGACCCTTGAATATTTCTAAAGCCCTTGACACATTGTTTCTTGGGAGTTAACCTTCATATTTAAACCATTATCATGCAGAACTAAACCTCATCTCACTCTTTTCCATTGTCTGTACTTTTAAAATGATTTCAGTAACATAAAATTTGGATTACATATGTAACTTTTTCCCCTAAAATATTTCCCAAGGGTCATGGGAGGTGTCATAAGGGCGCATTCCTTGCATGCATGGGACCCCAGTTGTACCAGAGGCACGAATATGCCCCAGCACATCACTGACCATGTGGCTCTGGTGGTCCTTAACACTCCCTGACACAAGCAGTAACTATGGCATTCTTGGCCTACCATAGAACTTGATGGCCAAGTGTCAGTTGGGTGTGACTGTTGGGGCTCGAATACTATTTGGAACAAACCTACCTACCACCAACCCCAGTATCTGCATATCACAATTTCAATATTCCTTCATTCAATCAAGATAATGTTCAAAATTCTTACTCTTCATAGTCCATAATTTTCCATCTTGTTGTTTCCTTGTCTTTATCCCGCTCTCTTCTTTGTGTCTTGTTCATTTAAACTTCAGGAAACTGCCCGGATGGCTGTTTTAATTGTACTGAAGGAAAGTCATCAGGAGAGGGATCATGAATGACAGACACAGGGTAAGGTTTTGTTTTTCATTTTTTAAATTTTTGTATAAGCCTTGTTCAGAAAGATAATTTTTATCTCTCATATTCAATAAGCCAGAGTATCCTCATTTTGGGGGCCACCCTGAGTCCGTACAGGAAACTAGCTACTGTAAAAGAGACTTTGGAACAAGAAACGGAGACAAACATACAACATAAAAATAATTGAGAAAATATTCCACTTAATCAAATGAATATTCAGACTTCTTACATTTAATTAAGCAAATGCTAGAGATGTCAGGGACTAAATACTATTTATGAATGAGACATTTGTTTTTGTAAGTTGTATTTTTTAAAAAAATATGCACCATAACTGAAACTTCAAGAAGTTCTTCTATTTAATTGTTCTCTTGTGGAAAAAAGATACCATTATTAATGAATACAGATGATTATAGATGTTTGCAGAAATATCATACTTTTAGTAGCATGCTGCAAAGCTTCAGCATCAAGGCGAAGTGTTTCTTCCATATGCCTAACCAAGCTTTTTCACCATTTTTTTCTTATTTTAGCATTTTCTTCTCATTGTTTCCTTGGTCAAGAACAATATTTTGATCAATATTTTAGCCATTATGGCACTTATCTTTAAATTGCTTATAGACCTTTCTTTCCCACATTAAACCATCCTGGTTCTCTTTAATCTTTTCTCCAAATAACAGTTTGGCTTTTTTTCTCCCCATATTTTTAGTTGTTTGCTTCCCTCTAGCCCTTCTCAAATTTCTTCATATTTATTTTAAACTGCAAAGACAAACCCTGGACACAGTATTCTGTTAGGGTTAGACCATTGCCAAGAAAAGTGGAAGGATGTTTCCTGACTTCTGGCAAGCTGCACTACTGTTAATACATCCTGCTATCTTTCAACATTTTTATTTTCTTCCAATAACATAGCTTCAAAAGCATTTGTTCAGTGTCTATGTGTAGAGACAGATTGCAGAAGTATCCAGAGAAATTCAGAGGATCATCTGTTCCCGTCAGACTTTCATAAGAATAAGCCTCTAGTATTGGGAGTTGGGGGATATAAATAGAAAGGATTGTAGACTTTTTCAATGTAGTAAATGGAAAATAAGGGTAGAAGATGCTAGTTTTATTTAAACTTGTTGGAAATAAAGAAAAGAAGAGAACAAAAATACAAAAGCAGGTTTTTTTTAGTACTAACACAGATATACAGCGCATGACACAGATACACGGAGCAGAGCTGCTACCAGCTCTCCCTGTTGTGTGGCCACTAATTTCATCAGTAAATTACCAAGAGTATTACAGCAGCTCCTCTCAGAGAGCCTGGCAGGCTACCGAGAGTATCCCACCTGCATGGCAGAACCTGGCAAGCTTTCTGTCGCGTATCTGATATGACGAAACCAGTAAAAACACTGGGTCTCATCTCTCTGACCCTGAAAGAACCTTAATTAAATATGGCAGCACTAAGAAGGCGCGAGCAAGGAGAGTCTGATAAAATCTCAGGGCCGAACTAGGCTGCCAAAAACAAAGAAGGACTAAAATGAATGTCTGTACTTTCAATAAACGTACACTGGCATCAGAAGCATATATCGAGGACCTGATGGTGCAAGCACAAAAAGATCCAAGTACAACATCTTTGGTCTGATTGAGACAAGAAGGCATCAATTGTATCACATCGTTTTTGACACTGGAGAAGAACTGTTCCTCAGAATATGTGACCAAAGAGGTGTCAGTGGTGTTGGTGTCCTTGTCAACACAAACCTGGCCATTAGCATTGATTCATTTGAATGCCTATCAAACCGAATAAGATGATTACAATTGAATAGATGTGGCTCGGGATTTAGAGGTGGCTACAAGAGTATGCCACCCGCCACGGCAGAGCCTGGCAAGCTACCCGTGTCGTATTTGATATGCCAAATACCAGTAACAATTATAGACATCATTCCCATGACCTGATGGAATGGTTTGAGGCTCTTTATGTTCTTGGAGCAAGCAGGTGCCCTTGGGCTCTACTTGTATGAGACAGGACATATGGAGATGTTACTGGGGCCCGCTCGAGCAAATCGATGATGAGCGGGAGAGACAGTGATAGACAGTGATGTGGCTCACTGCCAGCAGTTTCTATCTTCATTGTCTATGTGCCATCATCCACGGATAATGAAGAAGAAATTGAGAAATTCTACATGGAGCTGGGGGAGTTCAATAACGATCACGCCTTCTACAAGAACATAGTCGGTGATTTTAATACAAGGTAGGACTGAGAAGATCGGCAGAAGAACTCCACATCAAGACCCATGGCCTAGAATGGAACAAACAGGGTGAGAGAGTATCTGAGTTTATCATGTTGACCAAAACATTCATGGTAACTCACAGTTCCAGAAGGCTGAACGTCGGACAAGGGAATCTCCTGGTGGACAGTTCCACGATGAAATTGATCACATCATATTCAATCAATGGTTTTGCCTGACCGATGTTGCTGTCGTTCCAAAATTCCAAACAGGATCTGACCACTGTCTTCTTCATACAAAATTATACTACAAAAACAGGGAGAAAAGGCTGCAAAGTAAAGAAAAGAACTTCCAGAATGACCACCAACTGGGAGCTCTTTGGCACCACTGCAGCAACATGGGAAGATGCCATCATTGGCGGACACCAACGAAAGAATACAACCGACTGGTTCAGCAATTCCATGATTGTGTGAGGAACGACGAGAGAGGGAAAGCCACAAAAGGACACCTGTTTTCAAAAACTCTTGAGCTCATTCAACAACGTGGCAAGGTGCAAGCCTCAGGCAACCATAAGCTGGCATCCAAGCTCACAAAGCAGTGCAGAAAAGCGATAAAGGAAGACCTCAAGTAAAGAACAGCAATACTGGCCAGTGCCAGGTTGATTTAGTTTTTTTTTATCTGATTCACCTTTTTTTGATTTTTCAGTTTTTCTCAAAATGTATACAGATATTTGATAACTTGCATATAGAGTTTAAGAAAATCCATTTATTGAAATCACTTAATCATTTAGAATTTAGAAAATGTCTTCAGGAAAATATGTACTCTGATTTTGATTAAATTAATAGATTTTGATAGTAGCTTCACAAAATTCTCACTTGTTAAATAAACATAAAAATAAAAAAGAAGTGCCATAAGTATAATAGTTATTAAAAGTAAGACTGTTGCTTAGCAAAGATTGTTAAGCCTACAATTTTAGTTCTCAGGAGTTTTTTTAAATTTTGTCTTTTTTATTTTCAGAAATTAACATACATAGTATGAGTCATGGGCATACTATAAATTTGTATAGAAATCAGGTCTGCCCAGGAAAGAAATACAGAAAAATATGTTTTAGATATTCATATCTAGGAATGTTTAGATATTATTATTTTTCTTTCTTTTTGCTTTTTTGCATCACACCCAGCAATGCTTAGGGTTTTCTCCTGGCTCTGCACTCAGGAATTACTCCTGGCAGTGCTCGGGGAGACTATATAGGGATGCCAGGGATCAAACCTGGGCTGGCACGGGCTGGTCACGTGCAAGGCAAACGCCCTACCCACTTGACTAGCGCTCTGGCCCCTAGATATTATTTTGATATGGTATTTAAAATTTTAATTTTTTAATTTTTTTCTTTTTTGGGTCACACCTGCCAATGCTCAGGGGTTACTCTTGGTTCTGCACTGAGGAATTACTCCTGGCAGTGCTTGGGGGAACCACATGGGATGCCAGGGATTGAACCCAGGTCCACTGAGTCCAAGGCAAATTCCCTATCCGCTGTACTATTGCTCCAATCCCTATTTTGAATTTTTTAAAAAGGTGAATTTGATGTCTTAAAAAATATGCTCAATGTAGCCAATTTTAATTTTTTATTTTTTTTAAAATTTTTATTATACCACCGTGAAACATACAATTACAAAGGTGTTCATAATTGGTTCTTGGTAATACAGTATTCCAGCACCCATCCCTCCACCAGTGCCCCATTTCCACCACCAATGTACCCCTCCCCTCCCGTCCCCCACCCGCCTTAATAGCAGGTACCCCAGTTTCCTCTCTTTCTCTCTCTATCTGTCTCTCTGTCTCTGCATCTCTCTCCCCCCTCTTATTTTACACATTGTGGCTAGCCCTGCAGATATTTAGAGTTTATCACTTAAGTCTCTTTGTGTATATTCAGTGGTGAGTTTTAATTTGCCATTACCATTTCCCATATTTAGTAAAACACTGGTATCTATATCCTATTAATGAATGCAGTCATTCTATATCTGTCCTTTTCCTTCTGACTAATTTCACTCAGCATGATAGACTCCATGTCCATCCATTTGCAGGTAAATTTCATAATTTCATCCTTTCTGACAGCCGCATAGTATTCCATAGTGTAGATGAACCACAGTTTCTTTAGCCAGTCCTCTGTTCTCGGGCATTTAGGTTGTTTCCAGATTCTAGCTATAGTGAATAGCGCAGAGATGAATAAAGAAGTACAGATAGTGTTTCTGCTATGTGTTTTTTTGGTCTCTAGGGTATATTCCCCAGGAGTGCTATTGCTGGATCAAATGGGAGCTCAATATCTAGCTTTCGGAGGAATGCCCATATTGTTTTCCAAAAGGGCTGGACCAGTCGGCACTCCCACCAGCAGTGGATGAGAGTCCCTTTTCCCACATGCACGCCAGCACCGGTTGTTCTTGCTGTTTTGGATGTGTGCCAGTCTCTGTGGGGTGAGATGGTACCTCAATCTTGTTTTGATTTGCATCTCCCTGATGATTAAAGATGAAGAGCACTTTTTCATATGCCTTTTAGCCATTTGAATTTCTTCTTTTTTGGAAGCTTCTGTTCATTTCTTCTCCCCATTTTTTGATGGGGTTGGCTGTTTTCTTCTTGTGGAGTGCTACCAGTGCCTGATATATCCTGGATATTAACCCCTTGTCAGATGGGTATTGGGTGAATATCCTTTCCCACTCTGTGGATTGTCTTTGTATCTTGGTCACCGTTTCTTTTGAGGTGCAGAAGCTTTTCAATTTTATATAACCCATTTGTTTATCATTGCTTCCATTTGCTTGGTCAGTGGTGTGTCGTCTTTTAAAGATACTTTTCGTTTCGATGTCATAGAGCCGTTTCTCCTATGTTTTCTTCGATGTACCTTATAGATTCATGTCTGATATTGAGATCTAGAATCCATTTTGATCTGACTTTTGTGCATGGCGTTAGAAAGAGATCTAAGTTCATTTTTTACATGTAGCTGCCCAGTTTTCCCAGCACCATTTGTTGAAGAGGCTTTCTTTGCTCCACTTAATATTTTTTTGCTCCTTTATCGAGAGATTAAGTGGTTGTATATTTGTGAGTGCGTTTCAGGATACTCAGTTCTATTCCATAGGTCTACGGGTCTGTCTCTATACCAATACCACACTGTCTTAATTACAACTGCTCTGTAGTAGAGCTTGAGGTTGGGGGAAAGTGATACCTCCCATCTTCTTTTTCCCAAGGATTGCTTTTAGCTATTCGTAGCCAATTTTTAGGAATGCACTTTTAAAAGATATTAGTGGAGCCTAACTGTACTTTAAAAGATATTAATGGTTGTGTTTGCTACTAAAGCATTACAGAAACTCTAGAGGTAGCTGCACTGTAATAATTAGTGGTTGGTTGCAGTGAGAAGAGAGAGCTTATGGGATGAAAAGTTTACAGAGACGCAGTATTTAACACTACCCATGACGTACGATGCAGAGGTTGCAATCAGTATAATCTGTTCTTCCAGGTCCACTTGTCAAGGTCTTCTAGGTGATTCTTCATCTTAATCTATTCTTTTTTGTTTAGAGTGAATACTGTCTCATTCTTCTACCAGAGACAACTTAGAATCTTAGCCATGGAAGATCAGATTCTTGGATCTGGAAAAGACATTAGAAATCTGGCTGTTAAAGATTCCTTTACCAAAGACTTGCTGAGGATAAAGCAAAAGTCAATTTTCTTTTGGTAGATAGAGACACATACATTATACAAATTTGAAAAACATGGAATTCTTGTCTATTGAGTCAAGGGTTCAATGTATTCAATCAACTGATCAAAGCATCTTATATGTTTACAGTGACAAAATGTGGGCTCAGTGGACTGACAAAGAGATTTAGTTAAGCTTCCAAAGTGTTTCTGTTTACAACAGTTCTCAGTACAGCCACATCTCTTAAAGCTATTCTTAAGCATTGTACCCAAGTCATCACTTGGTTCTTCTGTGATGGATATAAAATTTACTCTATCCCCTTCCTTGCACTGTTGCTAAAGAGTCTTCACCTTTTTTAGATCCTCATTATCTAAACATCAGATTCAGAAGCAGTATAGGCTTTTACTCTGTGTGCATACATTGAATAAAGACTCATTAATACATTGAAAAAAGGTATTTCAACTTATCGCTCTAAAAATTTCAAACTTAATGACATTCAGGTTAAATTATTTACTAGGTTTATTATTTACTACATTTCTTTCTAGTTTTGTGAGGGTTTCTAGTCACTGTACATATTAAAATACCTTTTAAATTGTTAAAGTACAGAAAACTTTATTGATAAAAAAGGCACAATTTAACTACCCTTCACCCAGGAGCACTTTTTTTGTGAAGCAGGAGTTTTTATTGAAACTTATTTAGAAAAATGTATGGGAAAGAAAGATAAGAAATGTGTTTAAGAGAGAACACAGGTTTCTTCAAAGTGGAAATAAGCAAAAGAAACAGAGAACAAAGGAAGGAGGTAGGTGTTTGAGGGAGAGCATGGGTATTTGAGGGCAAGCGCAGAGGTCTTTAGCTTAGGGATTGGCCGTCTTTCCCTGACCATGGCCCTCTCGCAACCCTATTTCTTGCCTGGGGCATCTCTATTCTTCTGATTGGCCTCCTAGTCTTGCACAGTGAACCCCCTTGACCTCCTACCCACGCATCCCCTCACCTTTTACCAAATTAGAAAATTTTTAATTATAATTTTTTGTATTGAGTCACCATGAGATCACTTGATCACTGGGCTACCCGTAGATCATCGATTACTCGGTGGGCACCAATAACATCTCAATACGTTGTGGCACATGCAAGATAGCCCAAGGGCATCTGCCCACTCAGGAACATAAAGAGTCATAAACCAATCCATCAAGTCATGGGAATGAGGTTAATAATTGTTACTGGTATTTGGCATGTCAAATACACGGGTAGCTTGCCAGACTGCAGACTAATCTTGTAGTCACCTCAAAACTCGAGCATTAATTGATGAACCATGCAGCCGCAGAGTGGCTGTACGAGCCGGTGTCAGGGATGCCACTGGGGTCCCGACAGTGTCAGGATAGAGGTTCTCTTCTACCTCCGAGGACGCCAGGGGGAACGGATGAAAACTCATGAGTCCAGCGCGGTTCCAAAAAAGGCTTTTAATAGTACAAAAGCAGGCCAGAGTGATAGCCCAGCAGGTGGGGCGTTTGCCTTGCACGTGGCCAGCATATGCCGGCCCGGGTTCGATCCTGGGCATCCCATGTGGTCCCCTGAGTACCGCCAGGAGTAAGTCCTGAGTGCAGAGCCAGGAGTAACCCCTGAGCATTGCCGGTGTGACTCAAAAAGCAAAAAAAAAAAAAAAAAAAAGTACAAAAGCTCTACCACCGCAATCCAATATAATGAAAGAACTCTAGCTCTGGTCAGACCTTAGACCATGCAAAAGAGCCTAAGTCTCCCACCAAAGAGAGAGGATCTCACCCGAGAGGAGTCCTACCCAAAAGAAGGAGCAAAAATCCAAAAGCCCACCAATGAGATATACAATGCAAAGTTATTCTTGGTAGTGTTAGTCATAAAACGTTCCCAAACTGGTCCTTTCACCAGTGTGCATTTCCCACCAGCAATGTCCCCATTTTCCCTCCTGCCCCACCCCACACAGCTAGCACCTGCAGTAGATACCTCTCTCGTCTCTGTCTGTCTGTCTGTCTGTCTGTCTGTCTGTCTGTCTGTCTCTCTTTCTCACTGCACTTATTTTCCTAACAGGGGCCTTATTTCTCCTATTAGACACTGTGGTTTCCAATACTGTTTATCTTTGTATAATAGGCACTGTGGTTCCAATATCTTCGTAACAGATGTCTTATTTTCCGTATGGACACTGTGGTTTCCCTGGACTGCACTGCCTCTCTCCTGTTAGTGTCATGCTTCCTGCCGTGGGCCAGTTTCCCTGGGCCTTGTTTCTACTGTCTTTGAGTATTATTCATATTATATGTTTTTTTTTATCCCTTTTAAAATTATTCCACAAAGGAGTACAATCACTCTATGCTTATCCCTCTCCCTCTGTCTGATTTCACACAGCAGGATACTATCCATGTAAATCCATGTATAAGCGAAATTTCATGACTTAATTTTTTTCCCAACAGCTGTGTAGTGTTCCACTGTGTAGACGTGCCATCGTTTCTTTATCCATGTATTTTTTCTCAAGCCCCTGGGTTATTTCCAGATACTGGCTACTGTGAACAGTGTTGCAATGAGCAGAGGAGTGCAGATTTAGCTAATTTTATTTTATTTTTTTAACCTGTGGCACCCTTGGGATATTCTGATTACAGAGTGGTATGTAGGTCCCTGTAGAGAAGTATTGCTTTAGATCTCTCCATGATGAAAGAAATAGCTAATGTGTAGCAGTAGGGTTTTCCAAAGGCCTTGAACCATAGAACTACTGGTACCTGTGTTTATTAAGTTCATAATACTTTGGGCAAGTAGACAGAAACTCTAACTCTTACAGCTGGCTTGATTATTTTCCGTATAAAACCTGATACTAATCACTGAATAAATATTCTAGTTTCTCAGCCAATATGATTTGCAATGTTCTCCAGTTAAGCAGTTTAGGTTATGTGGGATGATAGATGAAATCAAACACCAACATGCACAGCCCGCCCCACTGCTTTCAAGGCTCTGCTGATGCTTTGGCCAAGTTCAACATTTTATTAGTTTCAGAATCCCAGGATTTCTTTTTTAGTTTCCATCTTAACTTTTCTGAGACATATGATACAACGACTGCTCCTGTTTAGAAACTGTTTGGCATTGCTAAAACTATTTGATTTTGGTCTTCTGTCTTGCCAACTGTTATTTTTCAGTCTTTCCACCAGGTTTTCTTGTTCTGTTATCTTCAAATAAAGCTTCATATTGTTCAGAATTTGTTCTCAGCTCTTTCTTTTTCTTACAGGATAATGGACTATTATTTTGCGACTTTGAATATATGACACACCAATGACTCTTCAACCTGTGATGTTTTTCTACGTAGATTCCATAAGTATATTACTGTAGGTAGATGCTTTAGTCTACACGTTTTAATTCACTCTCCCAAGCTTAAAATATCCCCCCATACTTCAAGAAATGATAGTTATTTCTGTATAAATTTGTAATTTTTTTCAGCTGGTTACCTTCTCACTGGGTTTCTTTTAGACCTTCATCCTTCTTTTATGTTTAACTGCCTGTATGATCTCAGTAACCTTCACACCAGACTGCGGTATGTTTGTTGACGTGAATACATGAGTTTCAGGGATGTAGGGACAGTGTCTCTGTCAACCTGTTAATGTATACTACATAGCAGGTGCTCCCTTCATGCCTGTCCAGCGAACAGAACACTGTATCGAAATGTCTGCTTTCTTTTCTTTTTTCAGGAGAAATCTGTTTGCTTTCCTTTGAGAGAAAAAATTCCAGTGCTATTGGAGCCTGCTTTAACTACTTCGTTATGTCTGAGAATTGAACTTAATAGCTTTC
>JAJIBD010015778.1:0-15432 GCA_021461705.1 Cryptotis parvus | reverse complement strand
CCTCGGCGGACACGGACAGTCCCAGGTCACGGTGGTCGTAGAGTTCGGCAGGTGCCAGCGTGTGGTCGGAGAAGGTCAGCCACAGAGAGAGGGGCCACCTCCTGTGGGGCACAGCGGACGGACGCAGGCAGAGACACGCGAGGGCACTGCGCACGCATGCACACACACAGACCGCTCCCACAGAGACAGGCCACATGGATGGGACAGCAGAGAGAGAGACAGACACGGGCAGTGGACAGAACACAGGGAGAGAGGGGCGTGCGTCAATCACCGCGGCCTCCCGGGGGGAGCCGAGCTCTCGGACGGTGCTCAGTGAGGGCCACCAGCCGACCAGCCCCCCCACAGAGATCACTGCCTCAAAGGGCTCTCGGTCCTCCTGCCCTGAACCCCAGGTCAGGCCAGGGCCAGGGTCCCCTCCCAGCCCCCTGCCATCGGCTCCCCATCTGCAGACGGTGACCTCCTCCCGCCTGCCCCTAGCTGTCACCTGCTTTGGGGCAGGAAGGGCTGATTGCGCCCAGCACGTGGCCGTGATCTCCCGGGGTGGGCGGTGCCCCGGCTCAGGGCCAGAGAGAGGCCATCACGGGCTGCACCCGCAGCTCCAGCAGCGACACTTTGTCGTCGGTCACGGCCAGGGCCTGCTCGCCCAGGATGGAGTCAGAGAGCGGGGGAGCGCACCTGAGGGGAGAGAGCAAGCCGCAGGGTAGGGACCCACCTGCACCCCGCCACTGAGGGGACCCCAGCAACCTCCAGGCTGCTTCAGACTGCTGTCTGGGCCCCAACCACACCCCCAGGGGTTGCCTCTGCTCCCAAGACTTGGGTGCCACGGACCCCTTGCGCTCCGACATGAGCGATTCCCAAATACCCCTCCCAGCTCCCCTCGGACCGCTTACCGCCCGCCGCTGGCTCACTGTGGGATGGGGTTGGGTGGGGGTCTCCTACACTCGTCTCAGGGCAGCTGCTTTCCCTCGATGGAGGTGGCGCCGGGCTCCCGCCCACCAGGGACACGGCCACCCTCCAGAGAGGCCACGCGTGGGTCCTGCACACGGGCATGCGGCGCCACCAGGTGGGTCACGTCCAGCAGCCAGTCCGGGCCAAGCAGGTGGGTGAGGCGGCGGCCCGCCGTCCAGCGGGTGGGCCGCGAAGGGACGAGGAAGCGCACGCCTGCGGCGCTTGATACTGCAGGCGGCAGCCGCGCCCCCGCATGGCCTCTTCTGCAGCCCCAGCCTCTGGCTCCACGGCGCTGTGGACAGGGAGTGATGGGGCGGGCGCCATCAGCCCAGGCCCCGCCTCTAGAAGACCAACGGCCCCGCCCTATCAAGTCACAGTTCCTTATTGGACGCACTCTCCAAGCTCCGCCCACAACCACCAGTCGAGAGGTGGGGTCAGGGCCCCCGCCTCATTGCTGATTGGTACCTCACCCACTCGGGCTCCGATTGGATGGAAGGTACGAAGCAGAAACCCTAGTCATTGGAGGAAGCCTCTGGATGCTCTAGGGATTTAGGAGCTTGGGTCCCAGGGCCCAAGGCCGTCTACACCCCCTTAGCAGTTAGTTACTAAGGCTTTGAGGATGCGCCTCGTAGAGTACCACGGAGAGAGAGAGGCGGAGCAGAGCTCAGCAATTTCAGGTGAAGTGATGGAGGGCAGGCAGGAGGGGCAGAGGCGTCAAGCCCTTTCCGACTCCCATCTGGACGGGGTGGCTGCATCACCTGCACCCTCTCTCCATCCCGGGCCCTGGCTTTATCACAGCCCCCGGCGCCCCTGAGCCTGCACTCACCCGTCGGCCGGGCCGGGGACCCTCCAGCCGCGGACCTGCTCCAGGGTGCTGTCGGTGAGCTCGATGCGCAGAGGCAGCAGCGGGGCCCACACTGTCAGCCGCAGCGATGCCCGCAGCCGCGCCACCAGAAGTCCACACGCACCCGCGCCCGCCCGGTTCTCTTTGCCAGCCACGAACACAGCGTCACAGGTCTCCGAAACCTGGGCGGGTTGGCCTCGGTCAGGCGCAGTTCGGTGCCCAGGAGTGGCGGGTGGGGCAGGTCCCACAAGTGGCAGAGCACATGCCTTGCACGAGCTCCTCGGTGTGACCACCAGCACAAAAGCCAGCACAGCGCAGCTGCCTGGGCACGCACTGCCAGGAGTGCCCTCACCCGCCCCTCCAGCAATTTCTTTTCCATAAGAATTCCGTAAGAATGAGTAACAGGGCTCCCTCCCTTCTCCCCCTCCCCCAATAACCCACTATCGCATCACAAATAGGGACATTCTGCTTTCGGGTATCGCGGGAAACCTGTACTTGTTCACCACTGACTTGCCCTACAGAAGAGAGTTTCAACCCACAAATCTGACCCGTGCCAGCCTTGCATTTGGTGCTGGAGCCCTGGCAACTGAGCAGAGGTAGGGCGCGGCGAGGCAGAGCCCAGCCTCACCCAGAAGCCATTTACACATAGGCCAGGTGCCACCCAGATGCCGTCCCTACTCGGGCCGTTGGATTCCAGTAGATGCAGGCTCCAGGTTTCCTGTTTAGAGCTTCAGGGAGGAGAAAGTGGTCCTGCCCTTCTTTTACCTCCTGGGACACTACGAAGCTCCATCACGGCAATTACCGTCCTATCAGTATATAATTACTGTAATAGCACAAACTGCTGCTCTCCACTGGGTCCCATCCTGGCCGTGCTCATCACGGTCCCAGCAACCCTGCAGGACATTTCCACTGCAGAGCCCAGAAGAGGAGGCTCTGGGAGGCTTGTTTGCAAGCACAGCAGGAGCTGACAGATGGAGATGGACCCCCAGCACCCACCTGACCCTGGAGAGAGCAGGTGGAAACAGCCGTGGCTGCCTGTGAGATTTTTGGGACCATGAACCTACTGTTTGGGGGAGCTGGTGGCGGAACTCACCAGCCACTCACCTGCAGGACCTGGGTGTTGGCGGACTCACAGCTGATGTGCTTTCGGTCACCTCGGTGAGTGCCCCCTCCACCTTCCACGGTGACAAGGCGCACCGGGACCCGCCGTGGCAGGCCAGTGAGGGGCGCCGTGTTCACCAACTCTTCAGCCTGGGCAGGAGGCAGGGGCAGCTCAGCCCCTTGTGTTTTCCCTTCCTGAGCACCCCCCGCACCCAGGCTGGCGCAGCAGAGGTAGGGGCCCCTTACCTTGGCCAGAGGGGCAGAGCTCGGATGTCCCGCTCCGACACCAGCACCTCCCAAACCATTTTGTCCTTCTCTGCTTCGGGGGCCTGGCCGGGGTATTCCAGCTGCCAGGTGACAGGTCGTGTGGCCGCCCCGCCCCTCGGTGCTGTTTTCCACAGAAAAGTCCACCCACAGGAACTCGGACAGCTCACGGGTACTATGGCGGGAAGGAAGAGTGAGGGCGGGGGTGACCTGACCACCCTGCGTTCATGCATGACACGGGCTCCGGGACTGGGTCAGCTGGAAGAAACAGGCACAGCGTCCTGTGGTAGGGCCACAATTAACCCCACGTGACTCCTGCCAGGCTCCCGTCCACTCTTGGCCTCTTTACTACCGCCTCCCTCTGGCCTGCCCCCCTCCCTCCCAATCCCTTGCTTGTCCCAGTGGGGTGACACCCAATATCCACATCCATTTCTGCCGGGAAGAAGATTCCCTGGTAAGCTCACACCTGGGCCCTCAAGCCAGGGAGGGACCCTCACAGCGACCCTCACTCCAGCCCCCCACGGTATACCAGACACAGGCTGGATGCTTGCTGTAGGCTTCTGTTGTGACTAACCCTCAGAGGCACGTCAGTATCCCGGCTCCATTGGAGAGGAGAGCCAGGCTCTGGTGGGAGGGTCATGGCAAGGGCAGGCTAACTGTTCAGCCCGAGGTTACTCCTCCCTGAAAGGGCTCAAACAGGCCTGGGAGTTCAAAGGGCTGCAGTGCAGGCCTTGTAAACGCAAGGCCCCAAGTTAGATCCCTGTGGACCAGAAGCATGGCCAGGTACTACTAGATCTGAGCAGGAGGCCTCGGCATGGAACGGTCTTGCCCAACTGGCTCCCCATATCTGCTTGAGAGGACTCTCAAAATGAAAAATAAAAACACCAAGAGTATTCAACACAGGGATACAACATAGTCCAAACCCTTGACCCTGGCCGGAGGCATGAATACACAGTTCATAACGTTAGGGAACCTCAAGGTCAGAAAGAGCAGGGGTAAGGTTTTGCCTTGCAGGCAGCTCCCAGTGTGATCCCCAGCAACACATAGGTCCCCTCCTAAGCACTGCCAGGAGTGATCCTGAAAACAAAACAGAACTAGAGGTTTGACTTTTTGGGGATCAGGGAAGAGGAATAGAACAGCCCAGGAAAGTGAACTTGGTAGTGGGAACAGGTGGTGGCTGGGACAGTTAGAGGGCCAGAGACATTATCGCAACCTCAACTGGGCCTCAGAGAGGCTCATCATCCTGACCCAAGGCTGGGCGGGAGCGGAGAGAGAGAGAGAGAGAGAGAGAGAGAGAGAGAGAGAGAGAGAGAGAGGATGGATGGATGGATGGATGGATGGATGGAGACGGACGGACGGACGGACGGACGGACGGACAGACGGACAGAAGAGCAGGTGGGTGAGTGGGTAGAGGGATGGATTAGAGGGTGGACGAGTGAGTTGGTGAATGGGTGAATGGACAGTGGGTAGATAGATGAGTAGTTGGGTGAAGCATGGATGGGTGGGTGGGTAGGTAGGTGGGTGTGTGAGTAGACAGATGTTCAATGGATGGATGAGTGGGTGGGGTAGATGGATGGGTGAATGTGGGGTGAGTGGGTGGAGTGGGGGGTGGATTGACAGGTGGAGAATGGGAGAATGGGTAGATGGATGGAGAGATGAACAGCACAAGCACCCGCTTTGAAGGGCTCTCTTAGTGTTCCGTGCACATGGGACTATGAAGGTGGTGGGGCGCACCTGTTCTAGGGGTGCACTTTTCCCTGGTAGGCCCAGCAACCCCTCCAGAGCCTCCTGGGGAACCGCCCACCTGGAATCAGAGCTGCGGGCTCGGCCCTGTGGCAAGTGATGAGTGTGGTGTGATGCTTAGAACCCTTGAAACGGTCCAGCTTGGCAGTCCAGAGGCTGGGCTGGGCCAGGCGGGCGGCTGTCACGTGCAGCCCCTTCTTCACCTTGATCCTGTGGGAGGTGGGGGAGACACAGACGCAGCTGTCAAGGTGGGTGTGAACCTGGGCACTGGATGGGGGGGGATATTCGGGGCTTGGGACCCACACTTCTCAGCTGTTAGCATTGCTGAGAGAAACAGACAGAGCAACAGAGAGAGAGAGAGAGAGAGAGAGAGAGAGAGAGAGAACAGATTCATGGCTCTGTCCAGCCTAGGAGCCCTTGGCCAGGGCCGTCAGCTGGAGAACACTCCCGGGGAGCATACAGGATGTGGCCCCCGTCCCGGGCAGGAGAGCTGAGCCCAGTCCAGGGCCCGGTCTTAGATCTAAAGCTTTTCCCACTTCCCCCTTCCCAAAGCCGCTCTGCCATCCAGTGCAGGGGGCAACTTTAGCCCACCCAGACAAAGGCATCCGGAGGGGGCACTGGGATAGGAAGGAGGGAGCGAGAAAGAGAGAGGGAGGAGATGGATGGATGGATGGATGGATGGATGGATGGATGGATGGATGGATGGATGGATGGACGGATGGACGAACGGACAAGCAGGTGGGTGAGTGGGTAGAGGGATGGATTAGAGGGTGGACGAGTGAGTTGGTGAATGGGTGAATGGACAGTGGGTAGATAGATGAGTAGTTGGGTGAAGCATGGATGGGTGGGTGGGTGGGTGGGTAGGTGGGTGTGTGAGTAGACAGATGTTCAATGGATGGATGAGTGGGTGGGTAGATGGATGGGTGAATGTGTGGATGGATGGGTGGGTGAGTGGGGGGGTGGGGACAGGAAGAAGGTTCCCTACTTCTGTCGCCACCTGTGTCTGTGCCCACCACGGGGACTGCCTAATGCCAGGGCAGAGCCAGCTGGACCATGTGCAAAGATCAAGGGAGCCCTGAAGGAGCCCGCAGTGTTGGGGGACAGGCCGGGGGCTCACCGCAGGCTCAGCGGGCTGGCGGTAAAGTTGGACCGAGCAGCACAGCGGCACTGAAGGACTGGCCAGGACGCACGGGCTCACTGGGCACCCGCAGAGTCACCATGTCATCCAGGGGCACCTCCTGGTGCTGCGGGGCGCTGCCGGGCGCAGTTCGACTCTACCCACGGGGAGGGCTTGTTCCCTTTGGTCGACTTCCACGCTGGGGCGGCAGCCCCCGGGACCCTCGGCGGCTGATTCGAGGGTATAGGCCAGCTGGGCATGGACAGCGGGGTGGCCGGGGGAACCAGTGGGCAGGGAGCTCCAGCTCCACCACGCAGGCACCCAGGGACGGCTGTGAAGACACAGAAACACAGGTCAGGGGTTTGCCAGTCCTGTGGAAGGTTCTAGAAAACGGTGAGTGAAACCATGCTCGCGCCAGTGCAGGTTTAACGCTCAGTGTCTGTTCTTGCTCCAAGAACAGCGCAACCACGGCGTCACACTACCAAAATGCTTGGGCTGGAGAGAGAATATGAGGATTAAGGGGCTGTTCACGCTTGCAGCCAAGCTCGGTTCAATCCCTGGCACCCTAAGGTCTCAGCACTGACGGGAGCAACCCAGGACAGCCCCAGCACCCTGCAGGGACTCCAGGAACCATCAGCAGATCCTTAGCCCGACAGCCTGGCTGGGCAAGAACTGGGGGAGGGACACAGGCTTCCTGAGTACCACTTGGGAAGTCCTCACCCCCTCAGAAAATAAAAATAAAAAAGCAAAATGCTGACACCCACAGAGTGACTGCTCTGCACCAGGCTGTGCCCAAAGCTCTCCTTGCAGGCTACATGTTTTTTTTTTTTTTTTTGAGGTAAAGCCTGGTGATGCTCAGGGTTATTCCTGGCTCTGCACTCAGGAATTACTCCTGGCGGTGCTCGGGGACCATATGGGATGCCGGGATCAACTTGGGCGGCATGGGCCGGCACAAGGCAAACGCCCTACCCGCTGGGCTATCGCTCCAGCCCCAATCTATTCTTTAACTCCCTATTTTTTTTCTTTTTGGGTCACACCCAGCAATGTTCAGGGTTACTCCTGGCTCTGCACGCTCAGGAACTACTCCTGGAGGTGCTCAGGGGACCATATGGGATGCCGGGATTGAACCCGGGTCAGCTACATGCAAGGCAAATGCCTACCCCGCTGTGCTATCGCTCCGGCCCCTAACTCCCTATTGTTATGGCCCCATTTTATAGCTAAGAAGACTGAGCCTCAGAGAGAATACGTTGTGCAAAGCCCTGGCCCCCTTCAGGGGTCTCATGAAAGCCATGAGAGCAGGAATAGAGTCAGGGACCCCAAACCTCCCACGAGTGGGTGTCCTGGCCCTTCTGACCCCAGGGCCACCCTCCTGGCAGGGCGCAGCCTCCTTCCGGCTCACCTGGAGGCGGCAGGCTCGGTGCACGGTGCCCGCGGGGTGCGTGGCATGGAGCCGGGCGCAGGGTAGGCTGCCAGGCCCGGTGGCCAGTCCTGCCCTTTGAGGTGGAACAGGACACAGGCGTGGGGCTCAGCTGGGGTCACGGCGGCCTCCACCGGCCACGGCCCGCATCCCAGGGCACCGGCCGCTGGTGGGGCTCAGTGGCCTGAGGAGGAACCACCTGAAGGGAGAAGGGAGAGGTCAGACATGGCGGGAGAGGGGGGAGACGGGAGCCAGGGCTCCACTGCAGGACAGTCCTCAGAGGCCTCAGTTTCCCCTCAGGGAAATGGGCCACAGCGCAGAGGCAGATGCAGCAGACCTGGGTTTGGGATCCCTCGGTGCCCCCCTAACCCCATCCCACCCATGTCCCTGGCATGGCGGCTCACCTGCTGAGTAGCAAAGGGCGGGTAGGAGGCGCGAGCAGCGGCTGGCCGGGGCCAGGGCTGGAGGAGCAGAAAGGTCTCGGACCGGAGCCCAGGGAGGAGTTGGCTGGCGGGTACTGGCCCACTTGCTGGACACGGAAATATTCAGGGGCGTCCAGGAGCTCCAGAGCTGCCGGCAGGTAGACGGGTCCAGGGAGGCCGGCTCGCAGCCCACTGAAGGGAGAGAGGGCAGAGGTCGAGCAGGCTCCAGCCTGGGGCCGTGGTGGCAGGTGACAGAGAAAGAACCTCCCCAGGAAATGTGGGCACGGGGCCTCCCCACTTCACAGGGGGGGTGGGGTCCCAGCGCCTCCTGTGAAGGGCACGGGACAGGGCTGGGATTTGCTGAGTGCGGCTCGGCCATTCCCCTCCACCTGCCGGGCCTCCTGCCACTCTGTGGGGCTGCGTGGGGAGTGCCTCACCCACTTCTCCCCTTCTCCTGGCCTCTGCCACTCGTGGGTCAGCCCTTCCTGGGGGCCGGAGCATAGCACAGCAGGTAGAGCGTTTGCCTTACATGTGGCCGACCTGGGTTCGAGTCCCGGCACCCCATATGGTCCCCCACGCACCACCAGGAGTAATTCCTGAGTGCAGAGCCAGGAGTAACCCCTGAGCATTGCTGGGTATGACCCAAAAAGCAAAAAAAAAGATGATGCCCGGTGAGCTGGTAGCAGCAGAGACCCTTTCTCTGTCCCTGGGTCCTTAGCAGCCCCCATTACCATGGCAACCTCACACAGTTCCCAACTCCTTGCCCTTCTTCCTAGGTATTGGGGTGCATGAGGGGGGATGGAGGGGCCATTAACCCGGGAAAGTGTCAACTGTGTGAGCACTAATGGGCAAAGGGACACTCGGACCATACTGGCTTATACCAACTATGAACTGGCTAAAGAAAGAAAAGGTGATAACTGGGCGGGCGTAGCCCAGGGGTGGGCGTTGCCTTGCGCGGCCGGCCAGCCGGCCTGGGTTCGATCCCGCGATCCCATATGGTCCCCGGGGCCGCCAGGAGTAATCGAGTGCAGAGCCAGGAGTAGCCCTGAGCATTGCCGGGGTGGACCCAAAAAGCAAAAAAAAAAAAAAAAAAGAAAAGGTGATAACTTGGGGCCAGAGTGAGAGAGCAGGTGGGGAATTGGGGTGTTTGGCCCCAGCAACACCTAACCCCCCAGCCCTGAAGCCAGGACTAAGGCGGCACCACAGGGGACCCAGAAACAAACACAAGGTGATAATTAAATGGGGTGGGGGCTCTGCTTAAACTCTTGAACACCCACTAACCCTCCCCTATGCTGGTAATACCTGAGAATGAGGTTCAAATTGGGGCTGAGAGGATGAAGCAATTTTGCTATCCCAGAGCTCCAGAGGGGTAAGACAACTGTTAACGTTTGTTCCCCCCCCCCACACACACACACACACCTCCACTCCCACACCCAGGCTGCCGGGAGCAGGCAGGCGTCAGTCACTCTTTATGGGGGTAAGGAGAGCGCCCCAGGGAGAGGAGAGCGCCCTGGGGAGGTGATGGAGACCCACTTTTCCTCTGGGACGCCTCCATCTAACCCTGTCACCTGTGGACTGGCCCCACCGACCAGGGTGGTGCAGATGTCAGGAGGGGCTGGAGGCTGCCTCCTAATGGATGTGTCAAGGCCTCCCTCCTCTCTCCCTGCTAGGGGTTATTGGGGCCCAAGTGGGGGTCCTGGGAGGGGGGGGGAGCAGGTGGCTGAAAGCCACCCCAGACCCAGCTCCCCAGCGACCCGCCCACTGGCCTGGAGCATGGACGGTTTCAACCTCTCCGACCCTCCCCAGCAGGGAGCCTGAGTCTGAGCCCTGAGGGCCGATTCCCCATCCCACCCCCAGCACAACAAGTGGGTGAGTGGCCGCCTGGGGCAGCTGCTGGCCTCCGACCTCCTACCCGTCGCCTGCATAATTACAAGATGCCCGGTGACCCGCCTCCCAGAGATTCCCATCACCCGGGGCCCAGGGGTGGGGTGAGCGGGGTGGAAGCTACGTCCAAGTGCCCCACTCTAACGTGGTACCGTCCACGCGGCAGCCACAGCCCATGTCCAGGGCGGGACACTCGTCTGATGACCCCGGACGGCACTGGGCTCCCCTTCCCCCCACCGGCGGGAATCCCCGTAGGCAACCCTGGAGACCCTCAGGGCAGGGGCTGCGGGGCTCGCGGGTCCGGACCACAGGGTGGACGGCGATGGGGGGGCCGGCGAGGAAGCCAGGACGCGTGGCTCTGAGGGAGCCCGGGGCGCCTGGGCAGCGAGTGGACGGAGAGGACAGCCTGCTCCGGACGCACGCGCTAGAGGAAAGCTCGCAAAAGACGCGGGAAGCCGCGTGGGGAGGCGGCGAGAGCCCGGGCACCACGCGCCGCTCGCGGTCCTGGAAGGTGCTGCCCGACGGGGCCAGGTGAGGGGCGCACGAGGGACGCGCGCTGGGGCAGGACCGCCGCGCGCCAGCCCCGGGCGGCGAGCCAGGGGACCCTGCAGGGCTCGCTCCCCGGATGAAGGGTTCTCGATCCCCGGGCATCCCCGGCGCCCCTCCGGCCAGCCCCTCCGCGCTCCCTCCGCTGACCTCTCCCGACGTCCAGAGCCAGGGCCAGCAGCAGGCAGAGCGCGGGGGCCACCCGGCCATCGGGCAGCCGCGCGCTGACACATCGTCGCTGCGGAAGGCGGGGAGCAGGCGGGGCTCAGCGGGCCGCGCACGTCCCGCGCCCGGGTACCCCGGTCCCCGCTGCCCGCGGCCGCCCCGCGGCGGCGGTGCCCAGACAATGGAGCGGGAGCCCGAGCCCGGCCCCGGCGCGGGGGAGCCAGGGGCGCCGCGCTCGCCGCCCGCCGGGTCCTAGTGCCCCTCAGATCCCGACCCGAGCGCGGGCCCGCCCCCTGCCCCTGGGCTCGGCCTGTCCTGCTGCGACCCAGAGGGCACCGCAGGGCGGGGGGGTGGGGCCCCCCCTTCGGAAGCTCCGGACCACTTCCTCCAGCCCCACAAGCTCCCTGAGCAGGCCTCAAGCAGCCCAGTCAGAACAGTCCTAGGGACCCCAGGGAGCAGGGCACCAAGAGACGGGAGTGACCAGGGTTTGGGTCAGCCACCTGGGCTTGTCCAGACAGCCTGGGCCGGGCGGTGGAGGAAGGGCTCCAAGGCCGGCAGCTCGGGTTTCCTGTCCAGCTCCACGGGGGAAGAGGCCAGAGGAGGGAGAGCTGGGTGCGGGTTTGGCTGGTGGGTGTCGGGCTGCACGCCCATTTCCTGGGCAGCTTCCAAAGGACCCTCCCTTGGGCCAGAGCGATAGTCTAGCGGGTAGGGCGTTTGCCTTGCAGGGGTTCGATCCCGGCATCCCATATGGTCCCCGAGCACCGCCAGGGGTGATTCCCTGAGTGCAGAGCCAGGAGAAACCCCTGAGCATTGCTGGGTGTGACCCAAAAAGCAAAAAATAAATAAATAAATAAATAAATAAATAAACAAGAAAGGACCCTCCCTTTACCCCCACCCTGGGAGCTGGCAGGGCAGGCACTAGGCTCCCAGAGAGGCCAGCCTTGGGCAGCTCCAGATAGATTGGGGTTCCCCACCCCCAATCCAAGGCTGTTGAAGTCAGTTCCTGCAAGTTGAGACAAGGATGTGTGTGTGTGTGTGTGCGTGTGAGAGAGAGAAAGGGGGCATGCCTTCCTCCTCCTGGGGGCTGGAACCAGCAGGTCTTGGGGGCTCCAGCCTCTCCCCTTTCTACCTGCTACACCCTGGTCCTGCCGTGGGGGGAACCGGCCATGGGGGAAACGGGTTTATTTGTGGACAGAGAGATCAAAAGGGATCCCAACGTGGAGTGAACAGCTTTGACAGAGACGGGACGAGGCTGTAAAATAGCGTGCACTTTATTGAAAACCAAACCAAGCGCTGATAAAAATATAAATCACTGCAGCTGTGAGTCCACGGCAAACCTGAAGGGGAGGCTGGGCTGGAGCCATGCTTCACCTCGGGCACGACGGCTGCCTCCGTGCGCCCAGGCACACAGGCCCACCCCTCACGCCTCGGGCACGGCTGAGCGGGCTCAGAGCTGGGGTGGTCTTGAGCAACAGCTCCACAGTGGCAGTGAGTTGGGGGGGTGCGGGACACGGGGGACCCCCCATGGAGCAGTGCCACTAGAAGACCCCCTTTCTCTGGCACCCCTCCTCAGGTGGGGGTCCTGATGGCCACTGCAAGGGGCAGCGACTCTCCCGCTCGAGCAGCCACAGCTGCATACAGTACAGGCAGGCAGCCGGCCACCATGCTTAAGGCACTTTTAACAGACTCTGTGGGACATCCTGGCCAGGCCCAGGGACCCTCCCCCACCCCTTCCTTTCGGCACTTGGGGGACAGCCCCTCCTGGCAGATGCACACAGTGGAGCTGGAGGCGTGGCAAAGAAGCATCTAGAAGCTGGGAGAGTGAGAGGGTCCTGAGAAAGGCAAGACTGCGGCGTTGGGCGGCTGAGGGCCCTGGAGCAGGGCTGAGGGGGTGCAAAAAGCCCGGAGGAGGAGGAGGAGGAGGAGGAGGAGGAGGAGAAGGAGGAGGAGGAGGAGGAGGAGGAGGAGGAGAAGGAGGAGGAGGAGGAGGAGGAGGGAGGAAGAGGAGGAGGAGGAGGGAAGAGGAGAAGGAAGAGGAAGAGGAGGAGGGAGGAGCGGGCCGGATGAAGGGCGAGGAGCACCAGCCCAGGCTCCGAGATGAGCACGGGGACCGGGCTTCCTCCTCACTCCAGCCCAGTGGGGGGGTGTCTGGTGCGAAGGCGCAGGCTGAGCAAGGCAGGGCACCGCGCCCCTGGAAGCAGCTGAGCTCTTTGGTTAAGACACCGGCGGCTGGCCTGGTGGCCTCCACTCCTCCCTCGGCCCCGGGGCCCCTTGGCCACTCGCCGTTGTCTCAGCGCAGCTCCTCCACCTGGCGCCCAGCCTCGCACCTTGGCCTCTAGCTGGGTCCCCGAGGCCCGGGTGCCCGTGAGGCGGCTCAGCAGGGCATACAGGGTCAGCAAGGCCAGGAGCAGCAGGGCCCGCGTGGAAGGGTCCGCACGGTCCCGCACCAGGGCCACGAAGGCAGCCAGGAAGAGAACGAGCCCAGGCCCCAGAGGATCCGCCCACCAAGGCCAAGACCAGGCCGAGGAGCAGGGACAGAAGCCAGTAGGCCACCAGGGCCCCCGCACTACAGCAGGAAGGTCTGCACCTGGGCAGGGCTGAGCTTCAGGTCCTCAGTCAGGCGTTCTCCTGCAAGGGGACAGAGCCACAGAATCAGCGACCCTGGGAAAGAAGAGGTGGCGCCCACCCCAACCCAAGGCAAGGCAGCTCGGTCCTGCCAGGCCACGGACACAGACACCAGCAGCGTCAGGAAAGAACAAGTGTGAGCAGCAGGGGGCGGCCATTTCTGGCAGGCGCCCGGGAATGGGAAATCCGGGAGGGGTCTGACCCCACCGCGGAGGGAAGCTCTGGGACCGCTCCCACGGCCCCGGGCGAACCAGGACCCTTCCGATCACTCACCGTCCAGCCCCAAGGCACTCAGCAGCTGGGCAGAGATCCCGGATACGGCAAAGAAGGCCACTGAGATGGCCGAGGAGACAGCCCAGAGCACCTGTGTCAGGGTCTGCGGAGAGAGCAGAAGGGGAGAGGGGACACGCTGGCCGCTGCTCTCTGCCCAGCGCGTGTCCCATCCTGGCCCCAGGGCAACGGGCAGGGCCCCCGAGCTGGAAGCAGGATGGCTGGGTCCTAACTCAACCGACTGCTAGGATGCCTGGGGGTGGTGAAGGCGATGATACAGGAATGCAGGGGAGTGTGTGTGTGTGTGTGTGTGTGTGTGTGTGTGGTGTGTATGTAAGAGAGACAGAGAGAGATCTCAAATCTAGAGTCCGCGTGTGTGTTGCGTGCGTGTGACGAGCTGGAGCGCCCTCCTCACCAGAAGGCCGTCAGCGGGAGCGGCACGGAGGGCAGGATCCCCATACACTGTCTATCCACTCGCCTAGCTTTGGGTTTCAGAGACCGAGCAACAGTCAGTCAGAGTCCAGGCCGGGGAGGTCTGTGGAGTCCACCCAGCAGGGAGGGCTGGGGCCGCCTCACCCCTAGACAGCAGCCCACCACTGCCTCTCCAGGGGCTGGGATGGTTCCAGGTTTTTGTCCTCCGCCTAAGGGAGACTCTGGTCAGCAGTGGCCCGGAGGCAGGCCCTGTCCCTCACCCAGTCGGATGGGTTTCGGCAGGTGGCTCCGCTCCCAGGACAAGAAAGGGCAGGAAAAGGGAAAGTGGGTGGAGCCCCAGGCCCCAGGGCAGGAGTCAAAGAGCACCAGGGGAGCTGTCGCCGGCTCCGCTGGGGGAAAGCTGGACTTCCCCAAGTCCGCAGAAGCGGAGTTAAGGACAGGGTGGCCAGGGCGGAGCGACAGCACAGCAGGTAGGAATTGGCTGTGCATGTGGCCAACCCAGATTCGATCTCCGGCATCCCATATGGTCCCCAGAGCACTGCTAGGAGCAACCCGAGCCTCACCGGGTGTGACTCCACCCCCAAAAAATAGAACAGGGTGACCATGAAGGCACTAGCCTTGCCTGTGGGTTCGATCCCTGGCACTGCATATGAACGTTTACCTGCTGGGAGGCCATCCCTGAGCGCACAGCCAGGAGTAAGCCCGGGGCACCGCCACGTGTAGGCCCCTTCGCCCCAAAAGAACAGGGTGACCCGTCCTGGCAGCAGCCCGCAGGGCCCACCTACGGAGCTTACCTCAGACACCAGGTGCATGGTCTCGGGGCCCACCCAGTCGTCCAGCGTGCCCCGCACGGAGCGGCCCATCTGGCTCAGGACGTCCACGGGGACCTCTCTCCTGCGCTGCTGGGCCGTGGGCGGGGGGAAGTCCTGGTGGGACTGGGCCCCTGCTGCGTGCAGGGACACGAGCGCAGGAGGCCCAGTGGCACCACCGCTCTGAGCAGACACCCGCCCACCGACACGCTGCCTGAGCCCAGCATGGCCTGCGTCTGTGTCTGGGGGGGAGAGGCAGACGTGAGACCAGAGGCCACTTGAAAGCCCGTGAAGCCCCGCCTGCCCCCCGCTGGGTAGCTGAGAGAGGCGGAACTGGGACTCTTTTATCCCAGTTCTCCTGGGAGTCGCCCGGCCACGCCCTGCCGCGCTCAGGAGGCAATGGGGGGGTACCCCCTGCCCTGCGTGTGTCCGCGTGGCGCTGCCCCTTGGTGACCTCCCAGGCCGCAGACTGAGATCTTCAACCACATTTTTACCACCGGCATATTAGTTGCTGCTTGGGAGCACTCTCGGAGTCTTCCAGTTCTAAAACCCAAGACCTGCCCCCTGTGTCTTAGGTACTTCAGGCATTAGGGAATAAAAAATCGAACCCAGATGCTGGAGCAATAGCACAGTAGTAGGGCCTTGCACACAGCCAACCCGGGTTCGATCCCCGGCATCCCATATGGTCCCCCGAGCACCGCCAGGAGTAACTCCTGAGTGCAGAGCCAGGAGTAACCCCTAAGCATCTCCGGTATAAAACCCCTAAAAACAAGTCTAACCCACGAAAGATTACCTACAACTGCAGAGAAGGCAGAGACCGTGAGAAAGGAACTCTCAGCCACTGG